>CAKNYM010052830.1:287581-371635 GCA_932195095.1 Andricus curvator
ATGAAAGATAAAAAGTCAATTATAGCTGAAAATAGCCATCGAGAGAAGAAACTTTTTTCAGAAAATACTCGCATTACTTTGCCAGGTGGTAAATCAAATTTTTCAAGGAATCAGTATTATCATCAAAGAATAACAGACATTTTTAACATCACGGTGTGCCTCGACAGACTTCAACCCAAAAGGGATTGCACATGCCGGTTTTTTTTCTGAATATACTTCTGGGATGCCCCACGATCATTTTGAGCCCAAAAAGGAAGAAATCGCTTGGGCCCTTTTTGAGAAAACTCTTTTTTTTTGAAGAGGTTAATCAACATATTTTAATGAAAATAAGTTAAACATGGAATTTCATTGGCTCAAACCATTCAGTTTGGCATCCAAAAAAGGGCCTCAGATGCTGAACATCTTACGAGAACTGAAACCCTTCAATATTTTTGAAAAATGGTGAAAAAAGTGGGAAAAAATAAGTTTTTTTTCGTCTTATTCCAGTTCATCCTATGTCCCAAACACCTTAACAAGAATTAAAGTGCTTGGAATTTTCTGCAAAATGAAAAAAAAATCGAATATTCTATCTCTAAACGTTTGGGAGTTATGGTCCTAAGAAGTCGATTTTGAGCGAATAATTTCAATGAAAAAATAATTGATTGAAGAAGACACAACTTTGAGTAGATCTAAAAAAACCATTGCTCTAGCTCTAATAGAACCAAAATTATGGCCTTTTGAATATAACCCTTTTTTATGAAATTTTGTTTAACATCAATTTTATAAATAAAATGCCCCTTTTGTCAAAAGAACTCATTTCCTCAGCGTTTTAGGTGAAAGTTGCCAGTACGCTATTTCAAAAAAGACTTAATTTGAAGGAGATCTAAAAAAAACAATGCTCTAGCTGTAATGAAACCAAACTTAGGGCCTTCTGAATATGGCCCTTTCTTATGAAATTTTGTTCAATATCAATTTTTTAAATAAAATTTATCGTTTTCCAAAAGAACTCATTTCCCGAGCAATTCAGGAGAAAGTTGTCACCAGATAGGTTGAGGAGGACCTGATTTCTAGCAAATCTAAAGAAAATAATGCTCTAGCTCTAATCGCATTGAAATTATAGCCTCCTGAAAATTACGCTTTTTATGGAATTTTGTTCACATTTTATTTTTTTACTTTTCGGTTCTGGAGGATGAGACATGGAAAAATGTTTTTATCATATTGTGTATCTTGTGTTTGAATTAAATGAAGACTTAATTAATTTAATTATGAACTGAAAAGTTTTATTAACGATATTATGAAAACATGATTGTGAGCTTAAAATGAGTAATGCACGTTGTAATGCCTGATTGTAGTCTGGATGATTCTTAGAGACTTTATATTTTGTCCAGACGGCTTAAAAAAATTTCGATGCGATTAGAGATAGAGCATTATTTTTTTTAGATTTGCTGGAATTCAGGTCCTCCTTAACCTATCTGGTGGCAGCTTTCTCCTGAATTGCTCGGGAAATTAGTTCTTTTGGAAAACGATAAATTTTATTTAAAAAATTGATATTGAACAAAATTTCATAAAAAAGGGTCATATTCAAAAGGCCATAATTTTGGTTCTATTAGAGCTAGATCAATGTTTTTTTTTAGATCTACTCAAAATTAAGTCTTCTTTAATCAATTATTCGGCCATTTTTACCAGATATGCATAGGGAATACATTATTTCCCCAAAACTGTATATATATTTTTTTTGTCATTCAAATTATTTGCTTAAAATCGACTTCTTAGGACCATAACTCCCCAACTTTTAGAGATAGAACATTCGATTTTTTTCATTTTGCAGAAAATTTCAAGCACTTTAATTCTTGTTAAGGTGTTTGGGACATAGGATGAACTGGGATAAGACGAAAAAAAACTTTTTTTTTCCCACTTTTTTCACCATTTTTCAAAAGTTCTCGTAAGATATTCAGTACCTGCAGCCCTTTTTTGGATGCCAAACTGAATGGTTTGAGCCAATGAAATTCCACGTTTAACTTATTTTCAATAAAAAATGTTGATTAACCTCTTCAAAAAAATCAAAAAAAGAGTTTTCTCAAAAAGGACCCAAGCAATTTTTTTCTTTTTAGGCTCAACATGATCGTGGGGCTTCCCAGAAGTATATTCAGGAAAAAACCGGCATATGCAAGCCCTTTTGGGATGAAGTCTGTCGAGGAACACCGTGGTATTGCTAGGATTATTTTTACAAATAAAAAAATGTTTCAGACTTTTCAATATTTCTAAACTTTGAAAACTCACATCAGTGCTTCCATCCTAACCAATTTTGGATATTCGATTATTTGTAGTGTAAATATTAAGAAAACTCGTAGTTATTAAAGAATGGATGTGATTTTTAATCCTTTGTGTTATTAATGCCTGGGAATATGATATAGATGAAAGTGGCGACAAGAGTTAAACACAGCTTGCAGACAAGTGTTAAAGAAATCTGGATGAATAGAGAAAAATAAGTTGCTCGTTGATGTTGTGTCGCGACTTGTTGTTTAGGTCCATACGGAGACAGTAACAGAATTGGAGACCCTTCCAACGGTAACTTCCTTGGGATCCTTGAACTTTTTGCAAAATACGACCCGCTTTTTAATGACCACCTATAAAAAGTGCGCCACTTTCAAGGAACCGGAAAAGAGTACAGGTGCATCACTTATCAGCAGATATGCAGAATGAGTTTATGGTTGTTTGGGCACATTCACTGACTGTGGATGCAATTCAAGATTTCGCTCAAATTAAAAAAACTACATTTTTAATTTGCTATATCAAATTCATCAATGAAGATGGAGGAACCTATCGAGCTGAAGAGCGCCAAATTGACCTTTGCTGACTGTGTTAAAAAAAACGCGGGAAGCCACTTCCCAGCTTAGAATGTCAAAACTGATGACACTACTGACACACAAATCGCATGGTAATACAGCTCGAGCGCATGCTTTGAAAGTAGTATCGCCGTGCGAGAAAAGCCTATCACTTGATCGTGTTGTGATTGCAAGGAACCCTTGCGATTTAGGTATGAGTTTCTTAGAACGGAGGTCTTAAGCCACGCCTACCAGCGCTTGCTACTCGCAGGTATGGTAGGAGAATGCGGAACTCAAGAGACCATACCAAAATCGCAAGGGTTCCTTGCAATCACAACACGATCAAGTGATAGGGTTTTCTCGCTCGGCGAGACTGCTTTTAGAGCATGGCATTTTTTTAACTTTCCTAGTATAAGACATACTCGTGCAAAATCGTACACAATATTTAGTTCCAGTCCACAGAGATGGGAAATACTAAAGAAGAAAATAAGCTGCTCTCTGCATTCAACCTTTCGAACTCGCTGGTCGGCCTGGATTTACTCTGCGAAACCCTTTGCTCCTCATCTTCCAGAAGAAGCAGACGCACTGAATGAGGTATCATTACTGAATCTGATAGAAGAATGTCGTGGTAATGTCAATGCACTCAAAACGTATACACGAACCTTAAATTGTTTACTTATGACATCGAGTTGGGTAAATGTTTCAAAAACCACCGAAAAGTGCAAACAAAGTAATTCAGGCTCGAAGGGTAACGCTTGATGTCACCTGTAGAAAATTTAAAAAGCTGCGTAATGGAAGGTATGGGGATAATTTGAAACGAAGCTGTTACGCTGGCAAGAAACATCAGGTGGCCAAAATCTCTTCAAAAGGAAACCAAGAGAAGTTGCAAGCGAAAGAAAATGGCAGACGAGGTCCACGAGAAAAAATTTGAAGATAAAAATTCAGCATTTATGGTAAAATTCAAAAGAGAAGTGTACTACGCTATCCTAGACCATGGGATCCAGGATGAAATCGTGCGGTTTGAAGCAATGCACGAACTTTCTAAAAGTTTCTCTGTTCATTGGGAATTACGCGTTTTATCTTAAGACGAAATAGAAAAACAAGCAACTGATCTGCTGCACAAATACCCCACGGACCTGCAGCATGAGCTAGTGGATGAAGCCAAATGTTGAAATCCATTTTTGTTGCAAAATTCGGCAAAGAAACTCTGCAAACTCGAGGCACTTCATAGAACATGATCGGTCTCCTTATTATTACTTCGTAATGTTCAAACAACTTGAATACTGCAAAAAAGATTTGATTTTCCGATAAGTAGGAGATGCAAAAAAATATCTAATACGCCTGCAAGTAAATTCAGATCGGTTTCACTGCGAAGGCAGTTTCTTAGGGGTATCAGAACAACATGCTCTGCATGACTCAGCTGATCCAAAAATCATTGGGTTCAGAGAACCTGCTTTCTGCAAATATTCCGATTTCCCTTAGATGGGAATGGAAACGTGAGAATGGGTGATACGTGGTTCATGAAAGGCCCCTAATTGACAATTCATGTATTTTGTTGATAATTCGTTGTTTTTTTTGGGTAAAGAATTAATCTTTCTGGCTTAAAAATCAAATATTTGGGTTAAAATTTTGTTGTTGTTGTTGCAATACCCACCATGTAGACTAATGTAGCCTTTCGTCGACCCCCCCCCCCCCCTAAAAAGTCACGTAGTTTAACCCTTAGTTACCACACTTCTCGGGAGTAACACGCTTACCACACATAGGTCCTAAGGACCCAGGCGAGAAAAATTGTTATAAGAAAAAAACCATTGCATATATTTACATGGAAATTTTTTCAGAACTTCTTCAATACCTATTGTATAAGGCTGCATAGGTTATGTAGTCATAAAATAAATTTAAATACGTTAAAAAAATTGCAAAAGTAAAAAAAAATGGTAAAAATGGCTATTGTTACTAAAAAATTTCTAACTTTTTGAATTCTCAATACTAACAGCTAAAAATTTAGCGGAGTCTTCTACTAATGTACCGCTATAAGAAAAAAAATAGTAGTTTAGTGGATCTTTAAAAAAGGATATTTATTTTGAAGAATGAATTACGAAAAAAAGTGAAAAAATGAAATAGGCGTTTTCGACAATATACTCTATTGTATTAGCTATTAAAAAATTATTTTTATTAAAAACATTGTTCCTGTATCTTACGAGTTATGTTTCAATTTTGTAACTCTACTTTATGATTTTTTGATATTTTATTTATGTAAAAATAGATAAGAATATTTCTTGAAACAAGTAACTAGAAAAAAATTGGAAATTTATACTCGAACTATAGAGCTTATAGAGTGGGATTGTATACCGCCACTCCGTTGAGAAATTATCGTTATTAAAACGGTATATATTTTTATTTAAAAAATTAGACGTTGTTATTTGAATATTATACACTTTATTCTTCAATGTAAAGCTACTATACGCTAAAAAAATCATTCCAAAAAATCATTTTCGAACGTACTTACCACACATAGGTCCAAAAGACATAGACCCATTGTTGAATAGTTGCCAAAAGTAGACTAATGGCTCTAGCGTCATGCTAAATGGCCTGAAGGGTAGTTAAACTCTTGAACTATCGGCGAATGTTGCTACAAACCGGCTTCTCTTTCATTTAGGTATTTTAAATTGAGGCGCAAAAAGGTCCTGGGTCCTTAGGACCCAGTGTGGTAACTAAGGGTTAAGGAAGGCCCAATAAGGGTGGTTTTCTGAAGATGTTAAAACATTATCCACTTGGTCACTTAAATGGTCAAAGAATTGTTGGGTCCAAAGAACTTGATTATTGCAAAAATTCTTCGATTTCCCTTAGTAGGGGATAGAAAAAAGTGACTAATATCCCTGGAAGTAAATTCAGATTGATGTCATGGCAGGGGTGGTTTTCTAGGGAGGTAATGAAATAATCCTCTTGGTCACTAATTTGATCAGAAAATCATTCCGTTCAAACGTCTTGATTAAAGAAACAAATTTTCGATCTCGTTAAATAGGGGATAAACAGACATTTCCAACACTCCTGACTCCTCCAAGTAAATTCAGATCAGTGTCACTTTAAGGGTAGCTTTCTGAATATAGTATAACATTATCCATCTGGTCATTCAGTTGGTCAAAAAATCATTGGAATCAACGAACATGAATAATGCACAGAAATTCCGAATTCCTAAAGTAGGGATGGAAAAAATGTCTACCACTTATTATGAGAAGTTGTAGGCTCCGGAAGCTACGATCATGGTTCCTTAAAGCAACCAATCCCGACGCAACTGGAACGTGTACGTCATCCGCTTCTGCTCCTTCTGTCCTAGAAGGTAAGCAAGAGCAAAAAATTTACGCGAGATAACATCGGGCAACACTGTTCCTTGGAGTCAAGTCACTAGCCGCGGATGACCTTACGCGGCAGACGAGACAGTTGGAGATGAAGGTTTCACCTCTGGATACTTTTTTAGAGCTACTAATCTTTGTAGAATGTTATGAGAAACAGTATTGACAATCCAGATGAAGTGATCCCAGAAGAACAGCCTTTTGCATTCGGTTCGCGATGTAATGAGCCTGACGCTGGCAAGCCGGAATCTTGTTGAGTTGGCTAATAAATGAAGCTTTTATACCTCCAAGACAGGCGATTATGAGAACTACAAGATGAACTTTGTAGCCTTAGTACAGCCTGCTCAGCTCGAAAAGAAGTGCTTGATATTTCGCCCGTTTTTCTTCCTGCTTTGCCGTGATATAACCATCGGCTGGTGCCGATAATTCAATCACGTAAATGATCTTGCTCTTCAGATCTTCGAGGACAATATCAGGCTTCGTAGCACTGATACGTTGAGTGCTCGGGAATGAGAGATTCCAGTAGATCCTAAACTGATCATTCTCCACAACGGACTTGAGTTCCCCCTGGGCGTATGGCAAGACGGGCAATAGACCAACGCCATAGAAGTGCCTAAGATGGTAATATAACACTTTTAGAGCCGCATTGTGTCTCTCTGTGTACACGTAGCGTGCATATTTTACGCATCCACTGAGAACATGTCCAAGTGTTTCTGGCTCTTGCTTGCACGCTCGGCAGTTGGTATTGCCTACAGGTACATTCCTTATGCGCTCGCGGTAAACTAAGGTGTCTATAACGCCGTCTTGACAGGCAAAAAGAAATCCCTCAGTCTCCGATTTTAATCCAGCAGACTTGAGAAACATGTTCGACAGGCCCATCGAGAGCTCTTCTCTACGTATAATGCCGTAGAATTTATCATGAAGGGGCTTGCCAGCATGTTCTCTTAGTAGGAGCGTATGTTCTGCTTCCTGTACACGAATTTTGTGCACCAAAGGTGTTTGTGATACTAAGCCATGTGTAGTGTCGCTGGAATCAAATGAGAGGCCAAGCTCCTCTGCGGCCCTATCTGCGGCACGGTATAGAAACGCCGCAGCATTGACGACTTCATGTTGATGTAGGAGTCGCATAAGAGAATCTGTGCTATTTAGAACTGAGCAGGTTGTAGCCAGAACCGTTCTGCGATGAAGACACTCTAAGCATATTGGTCGCCTGGATCTTATTCTTTCCAGATAATTCGGGAGCCCACATTTTTCTGAGAATTTGGCGATACCTTTTTCCAAGGGCCGTTTTTAACACACGCACATCTTGGGTTTCCGCTTGCGGTATTCCAAGATATGTACACTACCGGTCAAAATTGTGGGACCACCTAAAAAATTTGTATTAAAATCACGCTCGTCTTTAAAAGCGTCTATCTCCGTGAAAAATTGAGATTTTGACGAATTTTCGTTTCTCAAATTCAACTCGCTGCATGCATGTTAGGCTACTACCTAACGAGTCGAGCGATCTGCCGATCCGCCGCATCAAAAACCTTTCGTGCGTCGCTTAAGAAATAAAGTCCTAACTCGAAAACTAGTAAGAAGTTTTGAGCGTTCTTGGTCTTAATTTAAAGCTGAGACCTCAGGCTTCATTTCAGCAAAGTTCCAAATTTTTCCTGTCACTTCCCTAAAGCATGCAGCGAGTTGAATTTGAGAAATGAAAATTCGTCAAAATCTGAAATTACATCGATCTTTCTCACACGCTATCTCGACTTCTATTCAACAAAAATACTCAAAACTTCTTATTAGTTTTCGAGTTAGGACTTTATTTCTTAAGCGACGCACGAAAGGTTTTTGATGCGGCGGATCGGCAGATCGCTCGACTCGTTCGTTAGTAGCCTAACATGCATGCAGCGAGTTGAATTTGAGAAACGAAAATTCGTCAAAATCTCAATTTTTCACGGAGATAGACGATTTTAAAGACGAGCGTGATTTTAATACAAATTTTGTAGGTGGTCCCACAATTTTGACCGGTAGTGTATATGTTTCTCCAATACCAAGATGTTGAATGGTATTTCCGCCTATGAGTTGGACATCCTGATCGTGACGCGATGATGTAGTTTCTAGTCTTCCTTGGTGCAGGTGGACGCAGGCACACTTGTTCAGTCCGAAGCTCATGCCAATCGCTTTAGAGTACCTATTTACTGCCTCTACAAGGATGTTAAGGTCCTCTTTTGAGCAAGCAAAGAGTTTAAGGTCGTCCATGTATAAAAGGTGGTTGACCTTATATTCTCTTCTGTTCAGCGGGCCACATAGGTATCCAGAGCTTTTGCCTCGGAGCACAATAGATAAAGGCAAGAGGGAGATGCAGAAAAGTATCGGACTTGGAGAGTCTCATTGAAAGGCCCCCCTCTTATATGTCATATAGCTTGAAGTCACTTGTCTTTTGTCGGATGTTATGACAAATCTTGTCCGCCAGAAGAGCATAAGCTCCTTTATGCATCTCACTATTTTTGGATGCACCTCCAGGCACTCAAGGAGCTTAATAAGTAGCTCATGGTTCGTATTATCGAATGCCTTACGGTAGTCAATCCAAGCCGTGGACAGATTGCGTCGATACCTGATCGAGTCCTGGGTAATACACCTGTCTATTAACAGGTTCTCCCTGAAACCTGCCAGACCTCTCTTGCATCCACGTTGTTGAACTATTGCACTCCATACCGGCTCGATAGATGTTAACATCCTCTCTTTGAGGATGTCAGTGAATAGCTTGTAGCTGGTGTTTAAACAAGCTATGGGCCTGTAGTTCTTTGGACCTGACGAATCTCCGGTCTTAGGGATCAATACCGTTCGTCCTTCCACTAGCCACTGCGAGACGGGTTGTTCTCCGTTTAAGAAAGTAGTAAATATACGAGCTAGATTTCGGTGCGTAGAAGTGAACTTCTTCCACCAAAAGTTGTTGATTTTATCTGGCCCTAGCGCTGAAATGTTCTTAGTTCTAGCGATAGCTTTCTTCACTTCTTCAGCAGTAATTAGTGGACACTCTTCCTCTGGACCTTGTAACCTTTGCCTTTGGCAAAAGTTACGAAAGAGGGATATATCTGAAGCGTCTTCATTTATCTGATAAGTATGTGCATATACTTGCTCCCAGAAGACTTGAATCTCTGCTCGACTAGGATGTGTAGAAAAGGTGGAATTTTCCTGAATCCACTTTACTCGCCGTTCAAGGCGCTGTTTCGCTGTTGAAAGAGATCTTATTTCTTGCGTCCAGTGCTGCTTAATGGTCAACAGTTTCTCGCCATTTCAATTTTGAACTGAAGTTTTGCAATACGCTCGCGAGTCTCACTCAGACGTACTGAAGTATCGTTACTTCTATTGTCGCTAAGCTGGGAGACCGCCTTCTCGTAAACTAAACAGTTCAGATTCCAGAGATTAACATCTTCGGGGAGCAAATCGGAGAGAGCAGTAATAGTTCCAGCTAATTTGTCCGTCCTGAAAAAGACTTTTTGATGGATAGATCTCCTACTTCTCATGTTGGCATTATCGGCTATCTGCAAAGGTGGTCTTGCTAGATTGGGTGGAATGTTCGCTGGAGGATGTTGCTCTTCTTCTTGTTGATAAAGAGCTTCATATCCGCTTCTTCGCAAAAAGGATACCTAATCTCTCAAACACTGAGGCGTTTTATGAGCATATTTCGGGTGCATGTTGTCCCAACGGTCATGTCACCTCTGCATGAATCCTTCTCGCGCCTGTGAGCTTCTTTTCCAACGGGTAAGGATGTCCATCCTGAGTTGGTCCGACCATTTAAATCGATGTTCTCGCGTTTGACCGGGGCCACTGCCTGGTCGCCGCCTCGGTTCGGTCCTATTGCCACTCCCAACTGAACCATGCCCTCCATCCGAGCACATCCGAGCGAGGCCTATTGTGGGTGGCACTGCGCGATACTGGTGTCGTAACCGCATAATTCATTGTATTGGGGAGTTAGCCCAAAGCAACGTGGCTGACCGCAAGAGCCGGAGCTCTCGGGCGATTATTATTATGGGGATATTATTATCATCATTATTATTATTGTCTTGTAAGGTTGGCTCATTGAAGTCCCGTAGCACTGCGGCATAGACGACTCCACTTTAGTAGGTATGGGCCAGTAAAAATTTTCCTTTTACTAAGGTGGGCTTAGAATCACTGTATGAATTTCTGAAAATTTTAAAACAATATCCCTTGGGTCACTCAGTTGACCAAAAAATCATTGGGTTTAAAGAACTTGCTTATTGCAAATATTCCGATTTCCGTAAGTAGGGGGTGGAAACAAATTTCTAACATCCCTCCAATTAACTTCAGATCGGTATAATTTTGAGGAAATTATTCTGAAGATATTGGAATACCATCCCTTCTTTCGTTCAGGTAGTCAAAAAATTGTTGGGTCCAATGAACTTAACCACCGTGAACAACCAGTGATAACCCGCAGCTGCATCCGACTTTATTAGAAGTTTCGGAGAAATTGTTTTCTTCTGTCTGTCGATCCCATAAGTAAAAAGATATAAATAAAAACGATTCTAGTTCTTAAACATCGTTCTTTAATCAACTTTTTGACGTTTCGGCACACAATGCGGGCCTCCTTCAGGAAAAATCCTTCTCTGTACTTAGTATGTGGAGTCAAACATTAAGAAAGAAAGTTAAAACAATGCCAAAACATTAGATACTTCAATGAGAGAAATATAATTGGTCAAATTTTTGTTTAAAAAGTTATATATAATAAAACTGTTTTTCCTCTTTCTTTTGTTGAAACCTCTGAAAAATAATTTTTTTTAGAGTTCGAAAAGTTGATTAAAGAACGATGTTTAAGAACAAGAATCGTTTTCATTTATATTTTTTTACTTGTGGGACCGACAGACCGAAGAAAACAATTTTTCCGAAACTTCATTGAAGACGACGGTCGAAAAAAAGGAGAGGCAATTCTGGAGCTGCTCCGAAAAATTTTTATTTTGGAGTTTGCTTCAAATTTCGCTTGGATTCATATTTATTAGTAGTACTCGCATTTGCCTAGATGTTTGGCTATGGGAGAGGAAAGCAGCAGAAAACCAACTCCCAAGTTCAGCCTGGTTTTTCGACCGTCAAGTTTGAACGCAGAAATTCTACCCTGCCCATCGAATGCACACAATCATCCTCAGCATCCAACCTCCCGCTTGACATCAGTTGAAACGCAGCGAATACACAAATGATCACTCATCCGAGTGCTATCCGGGCTCGAAATGCCTTGACATCTGGACTTTTCCGAGTCAAAATTCACCTCGCAGCTAATGCCGTTGGTTTCTAACACTTATCCAAGTACAGTACAAGTCCGATAAGTTGCCGTCCGATAAGTGTTCTCTCCCCTTAAAACGTCATCACACGCACGGCACGCACACTAATTGGAGTTCTCCCACTACGTGTGCTATTTTACTTATGATTGGCGTATCATTCTTACTTATCGGACTTCTACTGTATATTCAGTTCGTTGTCTGTGCGAGGGTACTTTTCTGTAGCTCCAAAAGCGTCATCCCTTCGGTTACTCAGCTGATCAAAAAATCATAATGTTCAACAAACTAAATTAATGTAAATAATTGTCAAATTCTCTAGGTAGGGGATGTAACAAAATTTCTAACACCCTTCCAAGTAAAGCAAGTTCGTTATTACTTTGAGAGTGATTTTATGTGAATGGTAGAAATTCATCCCCCTGATCAATCAGTTGATCAAAAATTATTGGGTACGAAATACTTGATTATTGCAAACATTCTTCGATCTCCCTTAGTAGGTGTCATACCCCTCATACCACTCTGGAAGACCAAATTTTAGAGCCAGAATGGACGACTGGAAAGTAGCTAGTCGTATTGTCAATCTGTAGAAGGTGATAAAATATTCCCTGCATCAATTCAAGAAGTGCTATGAGGCAAAATCCATTAGACCGATCAGCTTGACCTTCTTCAGGCTGAAAACACTAGAAAAATTAGTGGACCTTTAAATCAAAGAGGAAATCCTAACGGAAAAACCTCTTCATAGGAATCAATTTGCTTTTCAAAAAGGCAGATCTACTGTAGACGCTTTCTAAGCATTCAATTCCCGCATCAATAACACAATGTGCAAAGGTAATGTAGCATTTGCAGCGTTTCTAGACCAAGAGAAGGCATTTAATAACACCCCAACTGAATCTATATACGACTATAGCATATGTATCTACGATGTGGTAGCCAATAACTGAACTAATCAGTACTATAAAACAAACGGAAAGCCTTTGAAGGGTTTTCTGCTTGGCGATCACTGATGGTATACAAGAAACACCAACAGGAGCTTTTGAGATCATTCTGGACATTTCGCCGTTGCACCTTTGCGTACGAAAATTTGCGACAGCGGAGGTCTATAGACTCCTAGTAGCGGGTACCCTTAGTGATGTTAAGGTGACAGATCTACATAATTTCAGTAAGCGCATGCTCTGTGAGGATACTATTCTGACTATGCAAACTGATGTTATGTTGTAACAGATTTGTTACCATAAGAGAGGACTCGGTACGACCCTGCGAAAAGGGTTATAGGGCCGCGCCCGAGAGGAAACGGAACCCGCCGAGGGGCCCCGAAGCCCAGGACGACCGTGCGTCCCTTAGTCAGTCTCTACTCGGTGCCGAATGGGTAGACTGTTCTTGCTCGTGCTGTCACTCGCACCCCTTGTTATCCGCTCTCTGTCTTTACGATTCCGTTGTTCGGGCCTTGCTGTTTATCGGCTTCGCGGCCAAGTGTTTTTACTCGCCATCACGCCAACCTGTCAGGACTTCCTCCTCCGAGGCAAACCCGTCCGGCCAAGACGCCACCACACTGGACTTCCCCGGGAAAATCAGATTCCCCGGTTTTCCGCCAACTTATTCACCACCAGTTACCGCCTAGGGCCGTAGGTCTTTGACCAAATGTAAGTGGTTAATAAATTACTTCTTAACTCTTACGAGCCAGTGGTTTTATTATGTCTCAACCCTCACTCTCGGCTTTCCAATCTCCCAATTTCCCTCATCGGCATTACCTCCGTAATACCTGGCGCCCAACCCAAAAACCCACATCTTTCCTACTTCAAAATTCAAACCTGCCGAGAAAAGAGACATAATTCTAAATCCAAAACTTACATGTTTGACTCTTTTTCTAAACTAGACTCTATTCACATTCTGCATGCCATTGATTCCTTATGCCGTATAAAATTCTCGCCTAATTTAATAATTTGTACCCAGTGGAAAATTATCTACATGTATAAGGATATATACTTGATTTATTTGATATTTCGTTCGTATTTCATATGCAATGATGGATTTATAGGATGTGCGTGTGCAATAATTTCGAAAATGATTAACTTGACATATATTGAGATGCGAATTAAAATGTGCCTATGAATTTTACATGTACCAAACATTTGTGTGTCCGAAATGATTTTTATGTGCCCATGATAGATGTCGGATAATTGTCGAAAAATATTGTTTTTTGAATATCGATCAGGATATATTACTGTGGGCTTACCAACATTATTTCGGGGAAAAATGACCCGAATCACGCTCACAAAACCAAAACCGAAATCATGTAAAGAAAGATACATCGCAATTTCAATTTCATCGCAATTTCAATTTCATCGCAATTTCAATTTCATCGCAATTTCAATTCAATTTTTAAAAATTATTTAAATTTCAGGTTAATAGAATTTAATTTTGAAAAAACCAAAATTACTTAAATCGCGAAAAACGGGAGGAAAGAATAAACCTGAAAAGAGAATCATGAATTTTCACCTTGACTAAAATTTTAATCGTCAAACGAAACGAACCATTCAAGCGCCAAAACAAGCTCGCACGTGCAGCGAGCATTACGCGCGAGTCGAGGCAAGGTCACGCGACGTATCTTGTAAACAAAGGGTCCTACGAAGAAAATAAACATATTTTCGAACTGGAAAATTAATCCGTAATCAAATTAAAATTTCAATTAAAAATTTCGACCAAAATGGGAATATTAAATTAAATTACCACATCGGGCAAATACATACAAGGTGTTCCACAAATAATAACTCGAACTTAATCTAAAATAAATGGAACTCAGGTCGGGTAAAATTAAAAATAAAATGATCAACCCAACCATAATGGAAAGCGACCACGAAAATCTAGATTTGGAAGGCGCCACTGCACTTCCAAATCAAAACATTAATTTGACTATTGAGACACACCAAAGTAAGGGAGCCAACCCAAAAACAATAAACAGGTCAATAGGTCGCGGTAGAGGATTCACACGAAAATATACGGAAACACCCAGTATAAACAATAGGACAAACCAAGACAAATCAACTCAAAACACTCAACCTAACAGAACCTTTGACCCCATTGACGATACACTCTTTTGGGATCATGAAGATCTACCAAACCTAGACGGACCTTACCCTAGAAACAAAATAAGACCAGAAATAAACAACAAAACTTTTGATTGCGATTCCTTTTTGGAAAATAATACACAGTTCATGTTAGAAACAGACGAACTCTTAGAAAGTGTAGAATTTAACGAATTTATGAATCAACAAAAGGAAAGATTTTTTAAAGAAAGGGGAAAAAGGGCAAATAACTTAGGAATTAGACTGGACCCGCCAGAAAATAGTTCTTTTGAACATAGAGAGAAAATAATAGAACCAAATATCAGAAAAAATAAAAACGAATCTTGTAACAGACAATCCGTTCAATTCAATTTAAGAGAAAATTTTCAGGAAGCTAATCAACCCTCATACAATAATAACCGTAGTAGAACGAGAGTTAATAACACAAAATCACAAAACTCAGATGACAGCGACCCGTTAGAGGACAGAAACATTTCAAAGCAAAACAGACGACGTAGACTCTCGACAATAAGTAATAGGTCAAACAGACACTCTAGAATCCATACAAATAATACAAATACCGATAGCGAACCTGACGATAATTTAAATAATTTGACAATTCCAGCAACATTTTTCCCTTTCGGCATGATACAAACTCCATTTCAAATCATGAGTAACTGGCCGATTAAATTTAGGAATAACAAAGAGGATAGTCCCGCGCATTTCTTAGATGAGTTAAAAAGATTCAAAAGAGGTTACAAAATAAATGACCGTGACATTTTAGAAAATTTAGACGCCCTACTAATCGAAGACGCAAAAGATTGGTGCGAGATAAATAAAAATTCCTGGAGACATTTATCGGACTTTTTCGAAGATTTTAAAAACGCGTATATAGATGAAAAATTTTCCGAAGAAATCAGACAAAAAATCAAATTTTCTAATCAAAAAAGGACACAAGACATACACTCATACTTGACAGAAATTAGAAAACTGTTCACAAAATTATACCCCAGGAAAAACCGCGAATGGGAATTACGTAGAGCGTATGAAAACCTTAGAATAGAATACAAAATGTACATAAAAAGGAACGATTTTGAAACTTTTGAGGATTTAGAAGACTTAGGTAAGGAGTGGGAAACTGAACTAGCCAAATCAAAAATTCGAGGGCAAGTCTTACAAATTACTGAACCTAAAATAGAGGATAAAGTGGAACAAAAACGTAGCAACAGTAGTGGGGATAAAAACAATTCGGATAATAACAAAGATGATAAAAAGGAAAATAATAACGGTCTAAATAATAATAAAGCGGATATCAAAAACAAAACTACCAGGGTAGATATCAATACAAAAATCGATTTCCATTTTTACCATTTGGATTTCCATCTCCACCTTTCCCAAAGCAATACCAACAAAATTTCAGACCTAGATTTCCACCTAGTTTTCATCCAAATTACCTACCCAGATTCACAAACAATAGATCCAGGTACCCTTACAACCCCTACTACCAAATGTTACCAATGTTCAACCAAATGTCATTGGGCTCAAATCAAGGTCAAAACAATCCAATGATTGAATTCCCAAAAGAAAAAGCCGAAAATAGTTCAGGAAGTAATAACAAGGATAATAAGCAAAATTCCCAAAAACCAAATTTCGAAAATAAAAACCAAAAAAGCGATAATAATCCCCATTAAGGTTCCCAAGACAAAATAAATTCCGATCAAAACAAAAATCAGAGTTTAAATTCGCGCACAAACATTACAACAAACAATAGTAATTGTTATCACTGCGGTTTAACGGGTCATTTTAAAAGAGAATGCCCATATTACACATACAACCAGGGAAACTGGAGGGGCGGGTATTAGAACAAAAAATGTCACAAACTAATACCGAAACGCCAGAATATTTAAATTCGGATAAGGACGAAGCGACAGAAACGCGTTTCCACCTAATGACAAAATTCGGAAATAATTTGTTTCGAATTCTAGTAGACACAGGTGCCACACATTCTTACGTGGGCAACGAATTATTGGAAGAAATAAAAAATTCCAAAATTTCAATTCTCAAACCAGTTTCACGCAAATTAATGGTCGCAAATGGGGAAACTGTAGACATAATGGGACAAGCGGTAATCCCAATTATAATAGGGAATAAAATGAAACACGTCATGTTCAGATTAGTTCCAAAATTAAAATCCGTAGGCATATTGGGTACAGACATGTTAAAAGCACTACGGATGACCCTAGATTACGACTCAGAGACCTGGTGGCTACCAGAGAGTCCCCCAACCCGCTATCCTATGGAAGCATAACCTACATCACTGCCCACTCCAATAATCGAAAATAAACCTGACATGGCACTAAAAGTTAATAAAGAAGTTA
This sequence comes from Andricus curvator, assembly GCA_932195095.1. Lineage (NCBI taxonomy): Eukaryota > Metazoa > Arthropoda > Insecta > Hymenoptera > Cynipidae > Andricus > Andricus curvator. Next base: position 304,446 of record CAKNYM010052830.1, read on the forward strand.
AAAACAAAAAAATTAGGAACAATCCAGAAATTATAGAAGAAGATAATAGAACAGAGACTAAACCGAAATTCGGAGATAAAATTAACTTAAAAAGTACCAGAGAGGTTAACAAAAATAGTTCAAAGTTAGAAGATAGCGAAATCCTCCCAATACCTATCAACCAAAACCAACCCCAAAAAACCAAAAACACCCAAATTCCAGTAAAAAACCCTATAAAGGACATCCCAAGCCTAATGAGCATTCCAACGAGCAACAAATTTCAACCCCTAGAGAGCATCCCCACCCTAGACACGAGCGACAACTCAAGTACACAAGACTCATTTAGTTTAAGTAAACCGAGAATTAGGAAGAAAAAAATGGAAAATAACCTAGGAAAAATATTTTATAATAAAAAATACGAGGAAAAATATAAGGATAGCGATAGTAACCTTTGGAATAATAAAAAAGTTACTGATCAAAATAAAATAAAAAGGGAATCTCAAAAAGCAAACGAGATATCAGAAATAGATAACAGAAATCAATGGGTTAACTTCAAAAATAAAGCGATTAAACTAAATAACATTTCGGATAATTTAGGAAAAATCGAAGAACAAAATAACTGTTCAACAGAAATTTGCGAAGGTATTGTTGAGCTTAACGAAAGCCAACAATCCCAATTAGAAAAACTCTTAGAAAATAAAATTAAAATACACCAGGGAAAAGAACATAGGGCTACTCATTTAACGAAACATAAAATTGACATCCAGGGCCACGATCCCATTAAACAGCGATATTATCACGTGAACCCAAAAATCAAGGAAATAATTTATCAGACAGTTGATAAATTATTAGAACAAGACATAATTGAACCGTCTTGCTCCGATTGGTCAAACCCTATAGTGATGATCAAAAAACCGGGTAAAGATTATAGATTCTGTTTAGATTTCAGAAAGGTTAATAATATAACTAAAAAAGACCTCTACCCAATCCCACTCATGACAGAAATACTGGACACTTTAAGATCGGCAAAATTTATCTCCAAAATTGATTTAAAATTAGCTTATTTACAAATACCTTTAGAAGAAAATTCAAAACCAATCACAGCATTCACAGTCCCTGGAAAGGGCATGTATCAATTTAAAAGGATGCCATTTGGTTTAACCAATGCTCCAGCCACTTTCCAGAGACTGATGGATAAAATCATTACACCAGATTTAAAGCCAAACGTTTTTTGTTATTTAGATGATATTGTAATAGTAACACAAAACTTTGACGATCATTTGAAATACTTAAATATCGTATTAGACAAAATAAACGAAGCAAATTTAACGATCAGTCCGGACAAATGTGAATTCGGCTGCTCAGAAATCAAATACCTGGGTTTTAAAGTTAACGACAAAGGACTCCAAATAGACGATGAAAAAATTCAACCAATCCTAGAATTCCCTAAACCTAAAAATATTAAACAATTACAGCGCATAATAGGGATGGCAAGTTGGTACAGAAAATTTATCCCACACTTTGCCGAAACAATAGAACCAATGAACAGGTTATTGAAAAAAGATAAAAAATGGGATTGGAGATTAGAACAAGATGAGGCTTTCCAAAAAATTAAAGACCTCCTAACTTCAGCACCTATATTAACATGCCCAGATTTTACTCAACCCTTCCTACTCGAAACTGATGCGAGTAACACGGGGTTAGGAGCCGTACTTACACAAACAATCGACGGTGTAAATTACGTAATCGCTTACGCGAGTAGAAGCCTAAACGCCGCAGAATCTCGGTACTCGGCATCAGAAAAAGAATGCCTAGCGGTAGTTTGGGCGATACGAAAATTTAGGCCATATTTAGAAGGCTATAGCTTTAAAGTAATCACGGACCATTTAGCGTTAAAATGGCTCCATAACCTAAAAAACCCAACTGGCCGATTAGCCAGATGGGCATTAGAATTACTAGAATATGACTACGATGTCATATATCATAAAGGTAGTTCAAACCTAGTCCCCGATGCCCTCTTGAGATCAGGGGAACCAACAAAAAATATAGCGTTCGCGTTAGCTTGCAGCGTAGAAAAACCAAAAGCGGACTTTAATGACAAAACAGACGACTGGTACTCTACAAAATTCAGACAAGTTACAAAAAGACCCGAAGAACACGAAAAATGGCGAATCAGAGATTCACAACTCTATTTTCACAGAACGGACCCACTAAAATCGACTTTATTACCAGACTCAAACCCTTGGAAATTAGTCATTCCCCAAAGCTTGAGACGTCAAGTCTTACGGGAAAACCACGACGAAACCCAAGCAGGACATTTCGGCTCAGAGAAAACTTACGCGAAAATTTCCGAACATTACTTCTGGCCAGGGGTATATTCGGACGTGATCAATTACGTAAAAAACTGCCAGATTTGTCAAACAGTAAAACCAAGTAATCAAAATAAGATAGGATTGATGGGAAAAAGGGTAATCGAAGAACCATGGACCATGGTAGCAGCTGATATCATGGGTCCGTTCCCAAGTTCAAAAAAGAGAAAAAACCAATATATTTTAGTGTTCGTAGAGCTATTTACAAAATGGGTCGAAATAATCCCGATTAAAAAAGCAAACGGAACAACAATAGAGTCAGAATTCCATAAACGTGTAATTTCGCGCTGGGGAACACCGCGGATTCTCCACACCGATAATGGCACAGAATTTGTTAACAAAACCTTAAGGGAATTAACGGAAAAATTCGGAATTAGGCACACGAAAACGCCAAAATACTACCCCCAAGCTAACCCGACAGAACGATACAATAGAACAATTAAACAAATAATTAGAACCTATTTAGATAACGACCACTCTACCTGGGACGAACATATAGACGATTTGCAGTTCGCAATAAATACTAGCAAAAACTCGTCGACACAATTTTCCCCCGCATTTCTAAACCTGGGTCGCGAACTAGAACCAATTCAGTCGCTCAGAAAAAACATAGAAAACAACAGCGAAATCGAGTTCCAAAGCGTGGACAAATGGACAGATAGGTTAAGAAAATTACAAATCATAAAAGAAGAAGTCCAGAAAAATTTAGATAAGGCGAACGAAAGACAGGCTAGTAATTATAACTTAAGAAGAAGACCCCTAGAATTTAAAATAGGAGATAGAGTCTTAAAAAGGATAACCAAACTATCAAATAAAGCGGATAAAAAAGCAAGTAAACTTTACGATCAATACGAAGGTCCTTTTATTATTAAAAAGAAAATCTCCCCAACGATCTACCAACTGAAAAACGGCAAAGGGAAAAGCATAGGCGAATGGAACATAAATGACCTTAAATTAGAGAAAGCCAGTACAGATACTGGTAATTAGCAGTATAAAAACCAATAACTTTAGGCTAAAAATTTAGAAGTAATTAATGATAAAATGGCAGGGAATCAATGGCATTAAGATAAGAAAACGACTCATAACTCAATACTCAAAAACTCAAGACTAAAAAACCCACCCAATTAAAACCCCAAAAACCCGACTCACTAAATTCTAAGAACAAAAAGACAGTACGAATTTTTAATTCCAGAAATATGGAGCCACAAGAAAAGTGTTTCTGGTGCCAAAACATCGTACAACAGAACACGACACAAGCACACCACAGAACCTGCCGAGCACTCAATTGGCTGAAACAAAGATTAGCAGGAACGCCTGAAAAAGAAAAATGCTACCACCCGCATCGACACGTCAGAAAAATTTTCCAAACCGAAAACACAACCACAACCCGATGGGAAGACAACGTAACCGACGAGGAAGGAGCAGTGGGGGGCTTTAACCCCAACAGAGAGGAAGACGAAGGCAACTTTGTCAGCGGCATTTACAGCATCTTCTCAGGATACGAAGGCGGCTATTTGGGAGTAGAATCGATCAAACTAAACACAGAAAAACCAATGGACCCAGAAGAGAAAACCAAAAAATGGAAAGAAACATTGAAGGCAGAAAAACTAAAAATTGAGGAAAACGCAAGAATCAGAGAAGCATTTCTGAAAACCCAAGCAACAAAACAGGCAGAAGAAAAAGAGAAGGAGAGAAAAAACCAGGAAAGGATCGAAAAAGAGCGAAACCACTAATGGGAACAAACCCTACAATTAAGGGAAATCCAAACAAAAAAACAACAAGAAGAAAAGGAAAAACAGAGAATAACAACCCAAAGGATGATTCGGGCAAAAGTTCACCACCGACTAACAGACGACGAAAAGAAACAAATTGAGGAAGAGTGGGCAACACTCAGGAAGAGAAGGATGCAGGAGTTAAAAAACGCATTAAAAATCTAAACATCAAACTAAAACAAGATTAAAGACACTCTAGGGCCAAAATTAGGACCTACACATTTTCATTTTTTTTTACCTCGAGACGAATTCTCTAAAAAACATTACTTTTTTTCTCGTCTCGAATCCTACTTACTCTTTAAAAACTCCATCAACAGATAACAACAAGTGTAAACAGACCCCATAAATGAATAAAAAATAACAAAACTAACTCCAGACGAACTCAAATTTAATACCACAACCTTTTTTTTTATAGATATGTTGCAGGAATTAGGAAACCATGGAAGAAACATTGAAAAGGAAAATCGCCGAGAACACCGCACTCCTTAAAAATAACCTCAAGGAAAATATAGAAAAACTCAAATGCCAATTTTGCGGCAAATTAATACCGAAACAAATCTACATAATACACGACTCCTTTTGCAATCACAGACCCTTCAGGTACAGACAAAATTACACAACTCCAAACGATGACGGACGAACCTATATACAAGGGGGTTGGGAATTTATCAACAGAACAATTCAAAACCTACTGGACATTAACACAATCAAAACTAATTTGGAGAGACGAACAAGGGACGAAACTCTGGAACTGAACCTGCACATAGACCAGTGGTCGGCACGCTCTTGCCCAGGGCAGGCTACCCTGCCCGGGCTGCCCAACGACCTACTTTCTGGGCAGGTACTGCGAGCTTGGGCAGACCGACCCTTTCCTCAGGGTTCCTTTGTTGGAAAGTAGAACAAATTGACAAAATTTAAAAATCGTTAATTTTGTAATTAGCGATTTGAAAGTGATATTTTTGGAATCTGCGAATTTTGCCGATTTCAACGATATGTAATTTGTCTGTAAAGGTTGAAAATTTAAGAGGTATTTAGTATAAAATTGAATATTAAGTTGAAGTTTTTCTATATTTAACTCCTTCAAATTTTCAACTTTCTTGTGCAAGTAATATATCATTGGAATCGGAAAAATTCGTAGATGCTGATTATGCTATTTTCAAATCTCTAGTTGAAAAATTGAAAGTTTTTAAATTTCTTTACTTTGACCTGCCTGTGGACAAAAGACCCTTGCTAGAGAAAGCTGACGCACACTGAGGTCCGTGAATAGAACGAAAAGTAGTAGAAAAAATTAAGCACCTGAAAAGTGAGCAAAAAGTTTGCCGACCACTGACATAGACCACCAAACTGTGACAGAACTAGACAGCATACTTTACGAAACTTCAGGCGCACACCCGAACCCCCGCGGGGGAGGGGGGGGGGGTGTAACAGATTTGTTACCATAAGAGAGGACTCGGTACGACCCTGCGAAAAGGGTTATAGGGCCGCGCCCGAGAGGAAACGGAACCCGCCGAGGGGCCCCGAAGCCCAGGACGACCGTGCGTCCCTTAGTCAGTCTCTACTCGGTGCCGAATGGGTAGACTGTTCTTGCTCGTGCTGTCACTCGCACCCCTTGTTATCCGCTCTCTGTCTTTACGATTCCGTTGTTCGGGCCTTGCTGTTTGTCGGCTTCGCTGCCAAGTGTTTTTACTCGCCATCACGCCAACCTGTCAGGACTTCCTCCTCCGAGGCGAACCCGCCCGGCCAAGACGCCATCACACTGGACTTCCCCGGGAAAATCAGATTCCCCGGTTTTCCGCCAACTTATTCACCACCAGTTACCGCCTAGAGCCGTAGGTCTTCGACCAAATGTAAGTGGTTAATAAATTACTTCTTAACTCTTACGAGCCAGTGGTTTTATTATGTCTCAACCCTCACTCTCGGCTTTCCAATCTCCCAATTTCCCTCCTCGGCATTACCTCCGTAATAATGTTCAGAAAACTATCCTTTATGAAACCCGTCAAGGTGATTTTCCCTGAAAAGGGAGAATGGCATGATAAAGGAAGATCGAGAGAATTATTCACACCAGGAGGTTTCGTTTGGTACACCGACAACTCTGAAGACTCCTTGGGAACAGGGATTGGAATCAATGGGATGAAGTCCAAGGCTTCAATAACAACATCACTGACCACATTCCCTACAATTTTCCAGGCCAAAATAGTAGCTATTGGAGCTTACCTAGAGGGAATTTGTAAGCCGGCATATAAAGGCCAGCACATTTACATTTGTTCTGACAGTCAAGCTGCGCTTAAGGCTCTTGCATCTAAAGAGATTACTTCCAGACAAGCTTGGAGTTGTTATCAAGATCTTCTTGAGGTTACCAGTAAAATCTGGGCCAAACTGATCTGAGTTCGCAGTCATGAAGATATTGAAAGTAATGTGAAAGCAGATATTCTGGATATTACGGGAACTTCTTAGCTCCTGATTGGCCCGGAACCCGAGGGGCCGTCCATTCTAGAATCGATTCTACGTGAGCATAATTATTCCGTCAATTAGATCACGATTCCTGTGATTCCACACATGAAGCATAATCCGGTTTGATTCTGAGCGTAAGAAAAGAAAAGAATCGAACCCAAACTCAGAAGATCGCACAGGGATCATTCTGACAGTTGCGCGCATTGAGTTGCATCAGTACGACTGATTTCTGTTGATTCCGCCTGAGTCCAGCTGATTCTTCGTTGATTCTTCATCGATTCCTTCGTTTCTCAACCACACTAGGGGAGCGTTTACATATTACGTAGCATTAAAAGTGGGCCAGGACGGGGTTTGTGTTTCGTTACGATCTGTTATGTGGGGGGGGGGGGGTATTTTTAACCCGATTATATAACATGTTTAATTGCATGTATTTCTCAGGGTGGCCTGCTGGACTGGGAAACCGGGGAAAACCCAGAACTGACCGGGAATTTTTTGGAGACTAGGAAAAAGGGGGAAAAGACAGTGAATTTATTTTGTGACTGGGAATTTTACAAATTTTTAAAAGAAAAATCTAACCATTCAATTGAAATATCACGAACTTCATGTCACATGATATATCATGAAATTTAAAATAAGTTTTATTTCAACTTTTTTTTTAAACGTTAAGTTCAATTGTTGACTTTTTCAATTATGAAACCATTTTATGATATATATTGTGGAGCATTTTTAAAATGCAGTTTTGAAGACTTAAACAATACAGAATGAACAGCGTTTGAAATTAATATTTGTTGACAAAAAACTTCTGTAAATAAAAACTAATTAACAATTTCAAAAATGGATCTGTAGTTCAAGAATTCGAGATTGAATGGCATTCTTAATATTTTTTAACATTGAATAATTTACAAGTATTAACGTTATAAATTTGAACTATTTGCATTTAACTTAGTAGGTAAACAAATATAAACGTCCGATTGAAAATTTATCATCTACTTTTAACACTTTTATTAAATTAAAAATAATATTCAAATATTGTTTCAGTCTAAAATATTCTATTTTTAACCCATTCGAACTGAAATTTTTTAATTAAAGAAAATAACAATTTTTCAGTGACTTAATACTTTTTGACTGTTCATTTAAAATAAACAATTATAAAAATAGAATATTCATAACCAAACAATTTGAAACTGAATTGTTTGAAACAGAAAGCCTTGAATCTTTAAAATTTCACAGAGCTAAACTTAAACTTTGAACCTCACAATGTTAATTTGAATTCTTCTATTTAAAAAACATTCTATTGTAAAGTACAATTGTGTAATTTTAATGTACACAATAGTTAATCAATTATTATTATTATTTGCAAGCTACACCGGCTATGTCAGCTGTGAAGCAATGCATTTACGGACTCCTCGTATGTGTAGCCTGCGTTCGACACTGCGCACTTGACCAAGCTAACTCAAGCTGACTCGCCCGAGTCTGCACGGAATCGTAGCGATTCCGTGTGATCCTTGGCGATTCTCACTGATTCCCGGTGTTTCTTCTGAATCTTACTGATGAACGCATGTTTCAAACTTTCAGAATCGATCTCTAAGATTCTACCGAATCAAGCTGATTCCCACATATTTCTGAAAAATCTTTTGACGAGTGACTGATTCTGAATCGATTCTAAGTGAGGAAAATCACTGATTCCTCCAGTGAACGGCCCCTCGCCGGGACCCTACTGCGGTATCTCGTACACATCGGTGAAATGAGCCATTGGAAGATGACATTACAATTTATATAGTCTTTTGTGTTTCACGGAAAGTCGGGTTCTACATGAAAAAGTGATATTGTCGACTATATCGGTCCATTTAATGTTTTGAAAAAACTCACATGAATTTTTTTCCTCTTGAATAATCATTCCAGATACTGAATCACCTCTGTCTCTCGCTTGTTTAAACCATTGGAAGACAGCAGTATTCAAAAATACATGACTATTTACACCAAAACATCGCACGTGAACACTTCAAATGGGAAGCACGCACTTTTGCGTATATAGCGCGTAATAATGGCGCAGTTTCATAACCAGACATACAAAGAAGTTATTTAACAGAAAATCACTTACTTTTATAAATATAAGAATTGACAGTTTGACATTATCAAACACTACAGTGGGATTTCGATGCTTGAAGTCGATCGGACCTCTCTCTGTACCATGGGAGATAGACGGGGACGATCTGATTTTGTTCCAATGACAGGTCACACTTTGCATTTCGAAACGATCATACTCTCTCTCTCTCTCTGCATAACCAATACGTCATCTTCTTTGTTTTCATTGTCGAATCGTAGAGCCTATTGTGTAGCTACGACAGCGTCACCAATTCAAAAGAAATTTGAATTTCAATTAAATATTAACAAGAAATTTTATAGTAAATAATTAATTTTAAACCGTAGTATAACATTTTTGGTTAAAATGAATCGATATTCACTGCTATTTTTCATTAACATTGCTCCAATAACTTCGCGATACTACTTCGCGATATATATTCGGGCGTCAAATGGCACTGTTGACAATGGCAAAGACAAGCTCATTCGATCGCACGAAATAATCCGATGAGTCCCATCGGTTTCAGCAGTCCCACTGCTGATCGACGCGAGCTCGCCTTCGTGCTTATTCGCGTGTGCCTCCCGCTTCGAGTGAACTGTCGGAACGTCATGACGCACTTACACAGGTAGGCTGTTACGGCAGAACGCCTTACTGCAACGCTCCTGTTTTGTCACGCCTGAGTGAGCACCGCAATCCCCCGCAGATCCTGTCATCCATCGGCGCGGCGTCAATTCAGGGAAAAATTAAATCGAGGATCACTAAATCCAGGTTTGACTGTACTTTAAAATAGCTGTAATATTATATTTTTATATTCTCATGTTGGAAACTCATGGCTCCTTGTGGAGAGTTTTGCTTAGTGGATATGGTTAGGGGAGAACGCATAGTTATTTATAGGGCTTTTTTCGTCATTTTGTGATCTTATGTATCAGCCGTCATGTACAATGACCTTGTAAATCTTTCCACCTGCGATGATTGCTAGAGGGATTGATCAGCGACCCGTGTCAGAGCGTCTTTGTGGGACGAGTATGTTTGTATAAGCATCATGCGACCTCCAGAATGATCTAAAATCTATCCACTCCTACACATCCTTTACTTGCCATTATTATACACATTCCCTAATCCACGGTAGTGCAACGAGAGTAAAAGCGAACGATTTTACGCTTACCCTAAAAAGAACTTGACTTAACAGCATACTGATAATAATAATAATAATTATTATTATTACATTTTTAAAAAGCTATACTATGGATGAAGCAAGAAAATAAATGGCAAATCTCTGATCCATTTTTCCCTTTTGAATTTTAAAATATTAAATATATTTTTAATTACAAAATTATTCAACATTTTAGAAATAAATTAGTTTTTATTGAAGTTAAAAAAAAATTACCTAGATTTGAAATGTATGATTTGAACATTTTCCTGATTCTACGATTTATTTTTAGGTATACATCTTAAAATGAAATACACAAGACCGAATTCATTTCAAATCAGACAAGGTTCTACACTTGAAATCGCAGAATCTCTCGAGGACGAAATATGTTGTTTTTTAGAGGAAACTAGGGGATACGTATTTTTCCGATTTGCAAAAAAAGTTTCTAAGAAGTTATGCGTATTTGAATTTCGTGCTTTGTTTTTCAAAAAACCCCAATTTTTTCTTCAACCCTCTATAATTTTTGGCCTAATTGAGACATTAATTATTTTCTTTTTGATTCTAATCGCGTTTTCTCGAAAAACCCACCCTTACATTTTTTTGTCAATTTTTTTTTAATTAGTACTTTGTCTTGTAAGTTAAATTCTAGCTAAATAACTTTTATGGCCAGAAGAATTTTTTTGCTTACAATCGAATTATCTACTTTTTCTCGGAAACAATGACAGATGCGAAAAAATGTTAAGATACAAGTTTTCACACCTAAAAAAGTTCTATAAAAAATGTATTTTGTTCTTTTGCGTTATCTTTTATCGTTTACAAAACAAAGTTGAAAAATAAAATTTTTAGGAAAAAATGCTCTCAGTCTCAAAAATGGTTTAGCCAGCATGATCCTGATGCCTTTCTTCTATTAGCAGAAATTGTAAGAAATATGCGAAAAAATAAAAAGGTGGGGTTTTCCAGAAAATCTTTTTTTTTCGTGTTTGATGAAATTTGATTTTCATGTTGTTTCTTCAAATTTTGAAAACATGAAAAAAAGATTCTCTGGAAAACCTCACTTTTTTATATTTTTCGCATATTTTTCACAAATTCTTCTAATAGAAGAAAGGAGAACTATTCAAAGTGTATTGTCCAAATCTTATGGGCCTCTTATGGAGTTTCTGTGTTTCACCGCCTCTTCAATCGCTCCTCCTGCAAAATGAAGCTACCGCGCATTAGGTCCCTTTTTCCGCGCACGATCACCTTTATTGATTGTGGTAAATTAGTCCTAAAATGGCAGGAACTTACCCCTGAAATATGAACCAAGAACAAGCGGAGGCAGTTCACCCATGCTCACCCGGCTACGGCCTTTCATATGTCCAATGTGAACCTGAATTTTTATATTATAAATTAAATTCAAATATTTAAGAAAAATTTCATTTCATTTTAATTATTTATACTTTTTGCATATTTCAATTTTTTTTCAATTTCAGCGAATTCGTCTTTACATTATTTTCTTATTATTTTTGTATAACTTGTTCTTTGGTGTTGTGTCTTTGGAATTTATTACGATGTTTCACATATTTTGCGAAGATGTTGTAGTAGGTAAAAAATTAGGAACATGGTGTAGTTTGGAGTTCGTCTTTTACAGCTATTGTCCTTACACAACGGCCGCGAGCGTCAAATGTGACATTATTCGCGTCTGGATGTTTTCTTAGAGCTACAATATGCCACTCCACAGGTTTTTAGTCATCTGCTTCCTCATGGTCTACGAAGTTTCATACAATATGCGACAGGTGTTTAAAAAAACCGCTTTCTGAGCTGCTGCCAGTAACCTACTAATTTATAAACGTTCAAGATGTTCAGTGCATCTTGTGTGTACAATGCACATTGCCTGTAGTCGAAATCACAATAGGGTGAATAAATGCATGTTTCACATTCCTTCATATTTTCTTTACTTCATGCCTTATAGCTCGCTGTACTTATGGTCGATGGATTAGTTGGTATCTCCACATAATCGGCACCGGTCAACCACACGTCTTGATATAAAACGTGTTTGCGATCATTTCTTGTGCTGACAACCTTGTCGTGAATCGCAATGACTAATCCTTCCGTTTCTGGAAACAGGGCCCTTTTTTAGACAAATATTGTATGCCTTACTATCCACTTCATGTTGATCTAAGGTTTTGGGGTGCTCGCCGTGGATGGCTTTTTGTCTCCATTGCGTTTCTAATTCATCCATGATTTCTGTCCTGATATTCAAGGCTTCCTCTAAAGGATAAATTCAAGGGCGTGTACTCGAGATCCGTTTTACAGATGGTGTTGTAAAGCGTAACACCTGGCCTACTGTTAAAATAGTCTCGCAACTGTATAACTTGTGACTTACACAGTTTCTTGACATCTACAATGCCTCTATTAGTGATGCCGTTCGATACGAGACTGTCTCGATATCGTATCGAAAAATCTCGGTTTTTTCTCGTATCGGTATCGGTTTCTGAGACTCCAGTCTCGGTTTTGTCTCGTATCGTTTTGGTATCGGAGAACCGATATATCGCTCGGATCGTCTCGGGATTTTGAGACTGGACAGCCAGATGGTGGTTTCCTACGGAACAACAGTAGAAGGGGGATGGCGACAAGTTTCAACTACCTGAGTACCAATGAACCTTTTCTTGTAATTTAAAGTTCTGAACCTTCAAATGAACAAAATATATTTTCCCTCGTATTTTTCCAATTCTATTATATCTAGAAATATTTTTCAACTTCAGATAAAAATATGCATTATAAGTTTCTTTTATAATTGAATTATTTTCAATGCAATGAACGATTATATTTTTGCACTGTTTCTAGATTATAAAGTAATTAATAAAAAATGTTCATTTGAACGTTAAAAACTTCAAGCACATTATCTTTTAAATTCTCAAGCTTTGAATCTTCTAAAATTCCTACATGTTTTTTAAACAAAATCGAATTTTTCTCAAAAAAATTGGAAAAACTTTCAAAATTACAAGAACGGAATATGTGAAGGTGCAAACCGGCAAAAATTTTCTTTAAAATCTTCTTTATTCTGTTTCGAAATTTTAGAAAATGCTTTTAAATCTTTTTAAATTTACTCTTAGAATTAATTTTTTTTCCCAAGAATCTTGAAAAAATTCAACAACATTTTTCCATAATGCAGATGTGACGAAAAAGAATCTAGACATTTTTTTATTTTACAGGATTATAGAGAACATTAGGGAAAATTCGAGTTAGTTTAAAAGATATTAAGTCTTTTAGAAGTTTGAAAGAAATTTAAAAATATCTGATAAATTTTCGGAAATCTTTTCAAGTTCTAAAATATTTTTAATATCTTCAAAACTTTTAAAATTCCTAAATATCTTTTGAATTGATAGCAATTTTTTGTAAAATTTATAAAAAATTCTGCAAAATTATAAAAATGCCTTGATGATTGCCTTGCATCTAAATATATGTTTAAATTATACGAATTTTTCACAAAAAAGAAAATTAAAAGATAAAAAAATGCCTTAATATCTTCTAGATTTTGACAACAAGTTTGGAAATCTTTTGAAATCTGTTTAAATAATGTCTTAAAAATTAATCTTTCCATATAAATCATTCTGAGTTTTCCCAGTAATCTAGAGAACGTTTTTTTATTCTCTAAAAACCTTTCAAAATGTTTAAAAACCTTATTTTTCAAAATTTTCAAAAATCTTCATTCTTTCTCGAAATTTTTTCATATCTCTAAATTAAAATCTTTTTTTGAACCTTTTCAAAACTTCTAAGCCTTTTGAATATAGTTTTAAATTATTCGAATTTTTGAACAACAAAATTTTAAATAGATTAAAAATAAAAACAATTGCCCAAATGCAGATTGCAATAAAAAATTAATGTTTGAGTTAAAAAAAAGGGAAAAAATGCTCCCGAGATATGAACCTTGTGCATACGGGTAAATGATGTTTAATGTCATGTACTTATAGCTAATTCCGAGAAAAACGACCGACAATTCGGAGATTAAAATATCACGGGTTTTCAAAATCGGCTTTGGATAGCGATTCAAAATGGAATTTTTAATTTTTTACAAAAATAAAAACTTATTCCCGAAATATGGGTATATGCTGAATGATAATAACAAAAAAGTTTTCTCCAAAAAAATAACTTTTTTCCCGATAAAATCAAAGTTGAAGATCGTGATATCACAGTATGACATTTTTTTGCTAAAAATCCTAAAAAATAAGAAAATATATATGATTTATTTTGTGACTGAATTTTAATAATTTTAAGAAATATCGATAAACTAAAATCTTATTAAAAATTGCGAATGATAATGAAATTATATTTCAAAACAATCCTTTTACCACAATATGTAATTCATTTTGCATGCATTTTTTTATGCAATAAACCCTTTTTTGATAAAAATGGTGGTTACCCAGTATTGTGCTGCTACTTTTAAGCTATGCTTTTCTAAAAGAGTGAATTATGAGTAAGTTTCGATGTAAAGCTTTTATTGATCTTTTCCGTAAAATGTCAATTTCTTATTTTTATTTTGATAATTAGAACATTCACAATTTTCTGAATAAATTTGTCTACATATTTTTCAATAATTGTGAAGATAATATTAATATAAGTAAATTTAAAAATTTTAAAGGAAGTAAAGTTATATGAGATTACAACTAAAATATATCTTCTAATAATAACCTGTTATACATATTAAAATAAAATGGAACAATATAGTAATGGGAAAAACGTGTTTATAAAAGAAAGAACTTATCACTTTCAGAAAAGAGGTTATTAGAAAGAGGAAATTAAAAAAAATATCTGAAGATTTCAGATATGTCGAAAATAAATTGTAAAGAAAATTTCGTTATTTTATAGGATGTTACAAAATCTGAGGAATCATAATTGGCGTCAGTTTGACCTTTCAAACTTCAGGACTTTTAGAAGTTTGGAAGAAATTAGGAAATATTTGATATATTTTCAGAAAAGTTTTCTAGTTTGAAAATTATTTTTTATTTGTTTAAAAATTCTAAAATTCCTCTTGAATTTTTCTAACGAATTGTGAGAAACTTTCAAAATTACAAAAATTGCCTTTAAATCTTCCACATTGTTTTCAGCATTTTTAGAAATCTTTTTCATCTTTTTGAATTTTCTTTAATAATTAATTAGTCAAAATAAAAAATCATTTTAAGTTTTTCTACTTTTTTGGAAATGTTCAAAAATCCACATTTGATTAAAAATTTTTTTCATTCTCTTCAAATTATAAATAATCTTTAAATTTTTTCCAAACTTGGAAACATTCTAAATATCTTTTAAAAAATTTCAAATTTCTGCTAAAACTAAAAAAAAATCTGCAAAATTAAAAATATTGACTTAAATACTTCCAGATTCTTCTTGTGCCAAGTTTGCAAGACTTCTGAAATGTTCAAAAAATTCTTTATTCCGAATTAATTAAAAAAAATTATGATTATTTAAAATTTTTCTAGAAAACTAAAGAAATTTTTAATTTTCTTGAAACCTTTCAAAACGCTTGAAAAGCTTCTAAATGTTTTGTTCGCTATCTTCAAAAATTTACTTTTTGTTTAAATTTAATTGAAATCTTTTTAAGTTTTAAATTATTCTTGAATCATTTTAAAACTTCAAAATAACTCTTAAGCTGCCGCCAATTATAAGATAAATAAATAAGCTAATTTACTAGTATTTTTTAGAGAAATTATTATTATTATCATTCATAATAATAATTTCTTTCCAAACAATCAATGGATCAGAAATCAAACGGTACTTCGGCAAAATAAACAGTATATAAAATACGATTAGTAGTATTATTAGGTCAAATGATTGTAGATTCACGTAAAATAGAAGTTGATATCTTTGCGCCTCTCTATCAACAAATAAAAAGTAAGAGGAATTATTTAAATAAAAACTTTCGTTTAAAGCTAACAAACTTTTATCTGTCCATGTAAAAGATTTAATTTAAAAATTGAATTGAAATAAGTTTGAGTTTGTTTAAATCAAACAGATCTCACTGAGTGCTTTAGAATTTCTTCGGCAGTGCAAACTGTAGAGTTGTAGAGTTTAGATTTTTGGAATATATAATTCTTTTCTTTCAAGGCCTAGTCCCGAAGGGATAAGCTCCTCACAGCTTCTTTTTCCGGTACCTGCGGCCGACCACACGACCAGCCCTACTCTCTCTTCTATTGTGAACGAGGAAAATCCCATCTGGACATTTTGTCTCGGAATTCCGATACGATACCGATACGAGACGGACTTTTCGATATTTTTTCGATACGATACAAAACCGAGCGATACAAATCCGAGACTGGAAGGTGAGTATCGTATCGGTATCGTCTCAGTATCGAAAAATATCGCTCGGCGGCATCACTAGCCTCTATACCCCCTCTGCGTCGTGGTTAAACTACCCTTTCAATCGCCGAATTTCTGTGGTGCATTCGGTGCTTCGTCATTTCGACGCAGATGATTCTGTTTAACCTTTCAAGGTCGGTGTTCGACCATTTTTTATGAGCCCCAAGGAGTACGTGATGACAGGGTTGGCATAGGTGTTGATTAACCTGATCTTGTTGACGAGTTGAGAGAACTCTTTAAAACTAATCTAAGTCTTATAGTGAAGGCAGTCACTAGGCTTTTCTTAACTATCGTATGCTGAATACCCTTAGATTCAAGAATACCCAGATATGTATATGACTCGCCCTCGGCCATTGCCTCGATGTCATTCTCGTTCTCGTTGTGTAGCTCTGCGGTCCCTAAATCTCCTCTGGTTAAATGCTTTTTTTCTGCATTTATCTAGTCCGAACTCTACATGGATATAATTGGGAAACTGCTTTGTAGCATCGATCCCTTGCTGCAGTTTCTGGTTTGGACAAGCGTAGAGCTTCAGATCATTCATGCATAGAAAATGGGTTAGATGATAACCATCCTCATTATCATGTATTCTGAACTCATGATACATGCTATTCAATGTTTTGCTAAACGGGTTCAACGCTAAACAGAACCATAATGCACTGAAGGATTCTCCTTGAAAGATACCCGTCGTACTTCATATTGATCTATAGCTGTCCTTGGTTTTCCATGATCAAAATACTGGATTCTTGTACACCAAAGCTTCATCGCACGACTTAGAAAGGCGATGATGATGCGCTGCAAAATCTGAATCTGTGATGCTAGTAAGCTCTATTTCAGGGTTATTACTTCATCTTTTTTTTCTAGTTGTAACCAGGCAGCGCCTAAATTGCATCTGTTCGTTGTTCCCCAAAAACCCCACCAATAGTTAGTCATGTCTTCCAATTGAGGGACTACGGCGTCTTGCCGGCTATTTAGTTTGCTGTACACTCAGTTTACGGTAGAACCTTCTTTCCTCTGTATGAAAGGTTAGATTTTGCTGCCTTCTTGCACTACTCGTATGAACCGACGCAATCTAGCAGTAAGAACATGGCGTATCCGCCGTTGGGAGTCCATAATCTCATCCAGTATTGCTGGTGTCAATGCCTCGATGCTCCGAGGGTGGATGATTTTAGTAACATAGTTTATCAGCTCTCTGGTTCTATTTCCTTTCTTATATTAGGTCAATCGACCTACTTTTCTACTTACTTTTCTGTCATTCATATCCAACCTGAATTTTCATGATGGATTTTGTTCTCTTCCTGGGGCAAAGACTGCATTGGTAGGCCTTGTTTTGCGACCCAACTTTCTAACGTTATGTTGTTTAGATACTCTATTCGTGCATGCAGATACTTTGTGATGTACATCTTGGCAGAGAATGCCTTTGTTGGTTCTACATGTCTGAACTCTAGTAAAGCACGACCAAAATTCCTTCCAAGAAGCTGTAATTTTTCTGTGATTTCGCTGTTTTTTTATCCTACTATTATTGTTATTATTCGGGAGGTCAGGACATTAACTGCCCATAGCTTTTCGCGAAAACCTATTGTACTATACCCTAAAATTTAACTATCTTTACCATTAGGGCATATACACTATGCTACAGGAAATGTCATGAAAATCTTCTGGTTTGAGAAAATAATCCCTCGAGTATGTTTCTGAGGTACGCCAACGCATATCACATTTACAAAATGTGTGACGAAGCGGGCAGATTTTTAAATCTGAATTCATGTCTATCTTTTTCAATCCCCTCTTCTCTATCTCATCCTATCCTTTACCTATCCACGTCATTAAAATTATAAATTATTGTATTTGTAAATAAATACATGTACACCGAAGCACTGTGCAGGTGTACAAAGTACTCAATCGCTAATATTTAGCTTTGCTACCGATATTGTAACATGCATACTATCACATACTATCACGCTCGTTAATGCCGCCACAAAAAACTATATACTATACACTAGCGGTTTTCGCGCACAATTCACATACTAAATTCAGAATTTGGATAGCGCGTGCATTTCTATAAAGTCGCGTTCAGTATTATGCTGAAACATACAACTGCGATTGTAGGAAAATAAAAATATAAAATATTTGCTGTCAAAAATCTTGGTTTCGTAAAAAACCAGGACATTTTGCTTATTTTCAAGAAAACACCAGGACACCAGGACAGACCTCGAAAAAAGAGGACATGTGCCGAAAAATCAGGACGGATATGGTAACCCTACTATAACGTTAACCATTGTTCCTTCATGCTGCCCAGTTGACTATGTAGCTCGACCAATTTTACAGAATAGGCTCCAGTATAACGGGTACTGTGGATGTAGTTGGTGCCACGGAAATTGTGTCTACGAAGCTCGTGCGATGCGTTATCCTTTACGAGAGAGAGATGCAAAGATAAGAACTGACAAAAGCCATAGAATTGGAGATTGAAAAAGATTACGGTAGTTTAGATTGATAGAGAGATAAAAAAGATTGACGTTCATAGAAGCAGGATAGGATGAGATAGAGAAAAGGAGATTGGAAATGAAAGACGTGAATTTATATAGACAAAAAGATAGAAAAAGATTGACGCGGATAGATCGAGGATAAGAAGAGATAGGGAAAAGAAGATTGAAAAAGATAACGGTAGTTCAGATTGATAGAGATATAGAAAAACATTGACGTTGATAGAATTAGGATAGGATGAGATAGAGAAAAAGGAGATTACAAAACAAAGACGTGAATTTATATAGACAAAAAGATAGAAAAAGATTGACGCGGATAGATCGAGCATACCCAGATAACAAAATGTGAGCAATATGCGACGCATTATGCATGCACGTCGTGCCGATCAACACGCACGAGATGCACTCACCAACGCAGACGTATGTGTCATCAATTGAGACGCATATCGCTCGCATGTCGTACGGGTCACGCGTGCGACGCATATCGCTCGCACGCCGTGATTAGTTATGCTCCAAAAATAATAAATTATGTAATATTAATATTTGTATACGTCCAATAAACCAAAGAGCCCGGCATTTTGTCGGTCGTAAACAAAGGTCAGTTTTATCAGGCGGAATTCCGAAATATACAAAAATTTGACACATTTAATCAAATAAATTCTGAATTGGACTTCGAGTTTGCAAAGCGAATTAATTAAGAGGTTTAAAAACAATTGAACGTATAGTAAATTATTTTTCTTTACCATAAAAAAGATAGGTTAGGTTTACTTACTGGTTATAGGTTTATATTTACTATTTTTCGATTGTACTTACCACAAGTCTATCAATTTTCGGAATGCCGGATATAAAACACGATAAAACACGATAGTAAAATTCTTCGACAGATGCCAAAAGATGCTGAAAACACTTTTACTGACTTTTACAAAAACCAACGATGGTCAGGCGTCATCAAGTTGATAGCGTGTGTGAACAGTAGACTGTCGTGTAGAAGGAAAACGAACCTGACCAACGGAGACGGAGATAATATATATTACACGACGCGCCACTGATCCGCGCGTTTTACAATTATTCAAATTCGCACATATACTAATTCTGTGTGATTTTGATGTCGGAAATTAAAATGTATGTGAGCATAATATAATCTTTAACTGCATATCATTTTTAATATTATTCGATCATTCTTCATAAATATTACAAATTAAAAGTGCAAAGAAAAAATAAATTTCACTTGAAATTTATTTGCGATTAGAATTATTGAAATTTTTTAATTTATACCAATGTATGTAATTTAAAAACAAGTTGAAAAATAAATTCAATTGATTAAGAAATTTTTTAAATATAAGTTAATTTTCACGCATCTTCATGATGACGAAATGCGACTCATAAAGCTCGCAGCATGCGCCCATGTTCCGTGCTAGCGAAATGCGACTCATAACGCTCGCAGCTAAGTGACCATCATATATTGCTGGCGAGATGCACGCGTTCTCGCACGCATTGCATGAGAATCACGAAATGCGGGTGACGTGCGTCGCACGCATTGTTATCTGGGATAAGAAGAGATAGGGAAAAGGAGATTGAAAAAGATAAAGGAAGTTTAGATTTATTGAGATAAAAAATATTCACGTTGATAGAAGGATAGGATGAGATAGAGAAAAGGAGATTGGAAAAGAAAGACGTGAATTTATATAGACAAAAAGATAGAAAAAGATTGACGCAGATAGATCGAGGATAAGAAGAGATATGGAAAAGGAGATGGAAAAAGATAACAGGAGTTTAGATTGATAGAGAGATAGAAAAAGATTGACGTGGATAGATAAAGCATAGGATGAGATAGAAAAGAGAGGATTGAAAAAGATAGACGCGAATTTAGATTGACAAAGAGATAGAATGGGATACATTTTCTCTATCTATTTCGATCATAAAGATTCAAAATGATTCAAAAGGATAGGATCTCTATCTTTTTACTTCCAGCAGGGGCTTTAATAGCTATTATTTCGGCTTAGAAAACTGTAGGGAATGTGCCTATTTTTATCTCAGCCCTGAGCTTCTTCTCATAGATTCCAGCCCCTGTTCCAAGGAGTCTTTAGAGTATACCAAACAAGACCTCCTGGTATAAATAATTTTTTCCTTCTCACTTCATCATGTCATTCTTCCCTTTTAGGGAAGATTACTTCTTCCTTACGAAAAAGTGCAACGGCGCGGGCGGGATATCAAGATGACCTCAAGAGCTGCTGTTGGTGTTGTTTTCATAACACCAATGATCGCCAAGCAGAAAACCCTTTGGAGGCTTTCCAGTTGTTTTATAGTGCTGATTAGTTCAGTCCTTGGCAACTGGATCGTTGATGCATATGCATATTGAGACTTTGGTATTACTTCATTACAAGCAATGTAGGGAAGTATGTCCCGTTCTGCTTTTCAACATGGAGTGCATCCACTGGTTTAGGGTGTTACTAACTCCGTGTGTTTAAACAGAACCGTAAATAGACTCAATTGGGGTGTTACAAAATGCCCCTTCTATGTTATTAAATGGAAGTATATTTATATTTTCTAGAGGTGTTGTTGCCAACTCCCTCAAAGTGTTTTGTTTTTTATTTTGGAAAGAACTCATCTTGTTCCCGCGAGTAGCAAAGAAAATATTTAGTCAATCTCAACAGAGCCCCGCTTGTAGAGATAAGGCAATTTTACTCTGAGAGGTAGCTCGGTATTCTAGATACACCGTTTTAACCCTCTGAAGACCAGCATTTTCTGGAGACCTCTTCCGTAACAGCTGGGTGCGCAGGCACCCACGAAATTCAATCATCTTTTAAATATGTTTAAAGTGCATTTTTTTATATAAAAAGGAGTGAAATGAAATCGGAAGAATGTCTAGAAGAATATTAGACCAATTCCAAAACGATATCTTTATTTGTTTAAATTTTGTGCAAACAAATGTAAACAAAAATTCGAAAAAATTGCAAAAATGACTTTTTTCGGTTTTTTAATGTTATTTCTTTTGTTTTTTATGTAATTGAAAAAAATCAGTGGGTTTAATAATCTGTAGACTTTGCCCTATAAAACTGTTTAAGTAGTTTTTCTATTTAAAAAAAAAATATATTTATCTCACCAAGTGATGGTGCACTTTTTGCCAAATCTGAATACTTACATTTTTGGCTGTTAGTTTTTTTTTAATTGCTCTTTTTCAACAAACGATGAGTGTAAATTAAAGCTTAAAGTGTCAGCTATCTAACCCAAATGCAAAAAAAAATTATTGTTCACTAACAATTGTTTAAATAAACAAAGAAGGTAAAAAAATGTGATAAATGCTTATTTCTGAAAGTCTTTTGCATTTATTGGTATAAAATTGAGTAAAGTTGAGGGTATACATCTTATAAAGTAAATTATACAAAAATTAATAATAAAAAATACTAAAAATTTATCCTAATTACTCATCTGAGCAATTTATGCACACTGCGCGACGGTGTTGCTTGCAAATTGGGACACAAGTTCGGGCACGTAAGCTGGGCCTACCACGAGAGCGTCCTGTAAAATTGTGCACAGTATTAGAAAGGTCGAGGCAGAAAAGTAATATAAATAATGTATTATAGCAAATATATAACAAAAAGTTGAAAAAATTGCAGATCATAAAGTTTCTATGTAATTTCCTCAAAATGTATATTTATTTTATTGTAATTCTGATTTGCCTACAGATAAGGTGTTTTCACATTTTTCAACTTTTTTGTTACAACTTCAAGTTCTTGCTATTCGATAAGAAATTGTTTACGCTTTATATTCAATAAACTGTTGTATTACGGTGAAAAAATAGCATCAAAATGAGCCCAAGAACATTGAAAAATGTTGCTTATTTCGAAAGTTATTGAACATTAAAGAAAACATTGAAATTTATACGATTTCTACAATATCTAATCAAAAAATAGAAAAATTGGCTTCATGCTGGGCTCATTTTATAAAGAACTTCGTGAGCAATGAGCAGAGAATTTTTTCAGTCAGAAAAAAAGGCAGTCAACGCACCCATCTACGCCTAGATGACGTTGCTCCTTCCCAATCTACTAATACTTCTTCCTGTAGAAGTCTTACAACTTCAGCTTCATCTCTGTCTGCCATTATTGCTATTGAAAGAATAGGAAATTGTTAATACACTTTTTATTTCATAATATAATATATTTATTGTATTTTAGAACGTTTTAGCTAACAGCAATAGAGTCATTGTTTTCGTACCTGTGCCAAAGTAGCCTGGACTCTTATTTTCCAATCAATATTTTTTTTTTCACTAAAACACTTTTAAATAAGCTGAATAAGCAATATTCAATGGAAAAATTCACTAAAATTTTTTTATTCACTTTTCAACTTATCAAGCACACCCTGGGTGCGTAGCCACCCTATACCGACTTTGCGACCGTCCTGTACGAAAACCAGGCAAAAACAAAGGAGGGCCCTATGCCCTTCGAATAGCCTACAGTTTTCCCCTAATTTACAGCATATTTGCTCCGCCACCTCGACGCTTCCCTTTTCAGAAAATTCACTTTTAGAAGCGCACTGGGTGTGTACACACCCAGCTGGTGCCCAGAGGGTTAAGTTACCATTCATCCTTATGCACGGTACTTCACGCCTCGTATTGGGGTTTTTCCTTCAGAACCATCCCTGGACCATTGTCCGCGACTACTTATTTAACTTTGTAACGATATTCAACAGAAACCTCTATAGTACAAAATCGTCTTTAACCCTTTTCTGACAGAACTCACGGTTTTCCTTTTAAACATCGAAATTGCTATTGAAGAATCGAACATTCAAATTTTTAGTTAAACGACGCCTACGAAATCTTCTTAAGACATTTTTTGATAGAAATAAACGGGCGGATATTTAAATATATAAATAAATTAGACAATTTTTAATTACCAACACAATATTTAGCAAAATTATATTTTATTTCCTACATAAATATCTCATTTTTTATTTGAAAATCTTATAAACAATACTTAGATTATTTATAATATTTAATCATTCATAACACGGCCCTTTCTCTCGAGATTAGTTTTCTCTAAATTTTTTACAATTTATTAATATAATTTTACTAATTAAAACAATACCAGTTTTTATTTGCGTCTGTGATCAGCCAATTTTTGGTCCTGAACTATTCAGGCTTTCTAGTTTTCATTGAGACTTGCAAATTGCTTTTAAATTCTCAATTATAAATCAAAGTTAATAAAAAAGCTAATAAAACTTTGAAACTTGCAAAAGAGGAAAAAAGGAAAATAAGATCTGTAACTTCTTGCCATTATCTAATCAATAATGTATTAACGTTCTCTTAAATTATTACAAAATAAAAACTACTCTTAATACTTTTTTCCTGGATTATTTTACAATCCTTGGCTTTCAAGATATGCTTTTCTTTTATCAAACCATAGCTGGTTCCCTTTTATTTTCAGTCGCAAGTAATTACTATTAAAGTTTTTATTCTCCAACCTTTGTATTAAAAATAACAGTACCATTCGAAAATACAACTTTTTGACACGTTTCTCGAAACTGCTTTGCTTCTTCGTTTTAGAATTATCAATTATATAATAATTATAACGCATGAAAACAACCAAGACACTACACGTTACTAACAAATAAAAACCGGAAGTGTCAATACAACTTTCGTGGTTGGTTTCAGCCATAAAAGGTTTTCAAATTGAAATTCAGAAAGCATACGTAAGAAATATTAAAATATGAAGTCTACCTTCCTTCTTCCATACAAAAAATATACCTTCTTTTAATTCCATTTTACCTTATCGATCTATTCGTTTTGTTTTTCCTTTCAATGAATTTTGTAAGGAATGTCAACTACGATTAACAAGAACAAGAGGATGGATAACTGAAAAGCATGAGAATTCATACCCTTAATATCGAAGAGTTAATCTACGCTTGCTTAATTCTATCCAACCGAAATTGATAAAACATCTTGTTTTTTATGTTAAATACTGTATCACATCTGGGGTAACTGATCGATGGGAGTTGCGAAAGTGAAATCCTCGGGGAAAAGTTTTACTGCATGTGGGTACATCAATTTGTAGGATTGTCTGATTGTCACATCGGCGACGCCGGCAATGTCGCCGATTTCCTTTTGTGATTTTTTGTCGTTTGAAGCCTGCAAAATAGGAAATTGTACTTTAATTTCATGTTTTCAATATAAACGGTGCACTTAAGTGAAAATTGCATTTAAAATTTACTTGAGAGGCCATGTAAATCGCAGCAGCAGCGACAGATATTGGAGATCGTCCCGGCACGATATCAATTTCGACAGCTTTTCTTGCGATGTGAGTAGCTGCTCTCTGTACCACATTAGGCAAACCTAAATTTGCACAGAATCTCGACATAAAGTCTCCAGTCGTGATAAGTTCGACACTGGTTTCGAGAGCCTTTAAAATCAGCTTGAAACATCTTCCAATTTCTTTCTTGCTGATCTTGCTCACAGCGCAAATCTCTTTAAAAGTTCTGGGAACACCTTCCTGGCGACAGGCGATATAAAGACATGCCGAGGCGATGGCGTCGTTTGCTCGACCCTTTAAATTTTTCCCATCGTGGACTTGCTTGAAAAGATTATTCGCTCTGTCGACGATCGTTTTTGGGAGATTTATGCGATCCGCCATTCCGTTAATTTCTCTGAAAGCGTTGATTAAGGCTCGATCTGAACTGCTCATCTGAAATATTAAAAAAGAGGGGAAGAGAAATCTTTAGTGGATACTCAAATATTAACAAATTTCGTGGGGTTGACCACTCAACTTTTGAGTTTACACCAAATTTCAACAGGTTTCAGAAAGATTTCAAATATTGCAAAGATTTCAAAACATTTCACAAAGTTTCCTAAAGGTTTCCAAGATTAAAAATTATTTAAGAAGATTTCAATGTGACAAAGATTTTAAAGATTGCAATGATTTCAAAATATGTCAGAAGATTTCAATAAGTTCCAAAATTGCAAGGATTTCAATAGATTTAACAAAGTTTCCAAATGATTTCAAAGATTAAAAATTATTTTAGAAGATTTCAAACATTTTAAAGATTTCGAAAGATTTCAATGTATTCACAAAGTTCACAAACGATTTAAAAAATGTTCACAAAGCTTTCCATAGTTTCAAAAAGATTTAAAAGATTCCCAAAGATTTCAAAATATGTGAGATGATTTCAAAGAGTTCAAAGATTGGAAGGATTTCAACAGGTTTCAAAGATTCCTGAAGATTTCAAAGATTAAAAAATATTTCAGAAGATTTTAAAGATTTCAGAGGATTTAAAAGATTTTCAAGATTTCA
Source organism: Andricus curvator (assembly GCA_932195095.1). Taxonomy (NCBI): domain Eukaryota; kingdom Metazoa; phylum Arthropoda; class Insecta; order Hymenoptera; family Cynipidae; genus Andricus; species Andricus curvator. The sequence goes on from CAKNYM010052830.1 coordinate 330,340, forward strand.
ATGTACTCACAAAGATTTCGACAGATTTTTCAAATTTTCACGAAGATTTCCATAATTTCAAAAATACTTCAGAGGTTCCTAAATATTTCAAAATATGTCAAAAGATTTGAAAAAGTTCAAAGATTGTCAGCATTTCAAAAGATTTCACAAATATTTCAAAGATTAACACACATTTCATAAGATTTCAAAGATTTTAAAGATTTCAGAGGGTTTATTTGAAGAAATTAAAGATTTCAATATATTCACAAAGATTTCCATAATTTCAAAAATATTTCAAAAATTCCTAAAAATTTCAAAATATGTCAGAAGATTTTAAAGAGTTCAAAGATTTCCAGCATTTCCTAAGATTTCACGAAGATTCCTAAAGATTTCAAAGATTAAAAAATATTTCAGAAGATTTCAAAGATTTTAAAGATTTTAACAAATTTCAATGTATTCACAAAGATTACGAACGATTTTTTAAGGTTTCACAAAGACTTCCTTACTTTCACAAAGGTTTCAAGATTTCAAAATATGTCAGAAGATTTCAAAGAGACCAAAGATTACAAAAGATTTCACAAATATTCTCAAAGATATCAACAATTAAAAAATATTTCAGAAAATTTCAAAGATTTCAACAGATTTCACAAAGATTCCTGAAGATTAAAAAATAAAAATTATAATATATATAATTATATTATACAATAAAGATTAAAAAACATTTAGGAAAATTTAAAAGATTAAAAAAATGTCAATGTATTCACAACGATTGCAAACCATTTTTAAACATTTCACAACAATTTAAAATATGTTATTTACGAAAATAGTTTAAGTGTTAAAACTAAAAAAATTCTTATACTTCTAATTAAATAAGTCTTCTCAATTTTTATATATTTTTAAAAACTGGAAGGTTTCAGTTCAAAAACTTTTTTTGATAATTTTCATAAGCCAAAGAGATTGTTGAAGTTTTAAGCACATGTCTGAAAAATCACTGTTTTTCTCGAGAAATCATATTGAAAAGACTGAAAATAATATGACAATTTTCTTTGAAACTTTTAAAATAACAAGTTTTTGTCAGCTTCTTTTAATGTTATAGCTTTTAGAAAATTCAGGTTAATGGATAAACGGTTTTAAATTTTCAAAAACGAATGATAAGTGAAGCATTTAAACAATCAAAGAATATTTGTTCTTATATTTCTATTCTTCAGAGAAATATATCAAACTTCTACAAGAAGATTCAATATTTGTAATTGCAGAATTTTGTCAAAATGTTAAATGTCAATCTGTTTTCATAATAGAAAAAGTATACATAAGCGCTTTAGATTTTTACATTTTTATGAATGTTTATTTTATATCTAGGAGAAAATCATATTTTCAAAATAGATTTTAGAAGCTCTATAAATTAAGATTTTTTTTGTGATTTGGAAACTTTTTTATGTTGAAAATATAAAATGCATCTGCCAAAAATATAAAAGGGCACGAGCCTGAATCTTTTAATTGCTAAGGTTTTCTCACATTTTTAATAATTATTATTTTAAACGCTTGCGAATTTTCAACAGTTCAGAAATTTTTTTTACTTATAATAATTTGCAAGACTTTCTAAATTTATTTCAAATTTATGAGGTCAGCAGAAATGAGTTATTCTCCTACATAAACTACATAATCGCTTCATTCAAAATTTTATAAGGGACCAAAAATGAAACTTTTTAGTATAAAGACGTTTTTTATTTCTAAAAATTCCTATTGTTGATCCACGAAAATAATCATCTCTTTCGGGATGTTTAAAAATTTGCATGTGTGCGCGATAAAACCGAGCAAAATTTAAGATTTATTAATTTCAAATTTTATTTAACCGAAGCCAGGCATATTCAACTATAAGTAAATTTATTGCCAATCAAAAATTTTATTTTCACAACAGCTAAAATTTTTGCATTTTTTTCATTGCATTAATTAAATTTAAAGAATTACTTTTAAACCAAAACCTGATCCCCTAAGGTTATTTTTTTTTTGTTGATAAATCTCTCTTAGGGAGATAAACAGAAAAATCTGAGATCTGGTCCCGGGTTTTGTTTTTTAGTATCCTAAAAGACCCAAAATAACGATTTTGAAAATTCATAAAAATTGTTAATTTCAGATTTGAAAATTTTGTGCGACCAAGTTAAAATTGACTTTTGTTATTCGATAGCACTAAATTTGAATTGGGAGTATTTGTTTAATTTAATGTTCATCACAAAAAATGCAATTTGTTTGAAATTTACTGATAAAGTCTTTAAGTTTAATTAATGAGTTCTGCAAATTAAGTGACTTATATAAACAAAAAATATGTAAACGTTCGTTATTTTGACATCTTGGAAGTTTGAAAATGTTGAATTCTGAAATTATATATTTACACTATTTTTAACATTTGCTTTACAAAATAAAGTTATTGCAAAGTAGACAAAGATTTAATGTTGTAAGTATTATTGTAAAAAGTATTAATTTTGGAAGTAGATTTACACAATTTCATTCAAATGTAAGTAAAATGTACAGGAATATTAGATCAAGGACTGTTATAAATACCCTGTGAACCCTAGATTTCTCCATTTTTCTTCCTAAGAGGTATTCAATATTCATTTCGAAGAATATAGAAAAACTTTGAAGTTTCCAGTTACAAATTTAAATTTTTCATATTACAAGTTAAAAATGTAAGGAGCTCAAATTTGTAATAGAACAAAACAAAAACTAATCGTTTGTGATAAGCTTTGAATTAAAAAAAATATTAAACAATATAAATAATGCAATAAAATATAGAAAAATTGTCCAAAAAAATCTATATATTATTATACTTAGGTATCAAAATTAAAAAAAAAAACACGGTGGAGCTGAACCAAATTTAAATGAAAGATTTAAAAATTTGCCTACATGTACTTGGTTAAAATAAAAAATTTAGTTTCGCCGACTAAATCTAAAACTAATTAAACCTTAAATTAACTATAATCCAAATATAATTAAAACTATTTCAATGAACATTGGAAATTGTGAATGATTCTAATAAATGGTATATTTAAAGCGTCCAAAATTGAACTATTGTATTTTAAAGTAACGAACCTCGAAATGGAATGATGTTAGATTCAAATTTCGAAGATAAAACAATTTCCAAATTGAATAATTTAAGATTGGAATTCTGAAAATTGATTTTTTTAAATTGAGACATTAAAATTTTATCATTTCTAATTAAAAGCGTTTAAATGTAATAATTAAAACTGTTTAACATTTGAATTTAAATAATTCCTAATTCAAAACGATTAATTAACTGATGGTTGCGTATGATCTTGTCTAATATCTTTTTAACGGAACGATTCAAATTTGGCAATTTGATATTGAAAACTGAAGTAAATGTTTCAAAGTCGGAATTTTTGAAATTCTAGAATTTTAAGTTAATACAATTTTTATCTTAGCTCCGAAATTAAATTCAACGTATTATCGACGTTCAAAATGGAAAAATGTTCAATTATAATCCTTTAAAATTAAATTATTCTAAAAAAAATATTCGAAAGAAGTTATTTTAAGTGGGAAACATTGAAAATGAAAAAAAATACTACAGAACACTGAAAATGTAATGAATCCGAATTTCATTTGAAATTGAAAAAATTGTAATTAGCAAGAACTGTGATATCAAAACTTTTTTTTTTATATTCAAACTCTTTAAAATTTCGGTTATTTTGAGTATATTTAAATCCTAAAAAAATTGTCTATTTGTTGATTAAACTTTTCAAAATGCAACCATTTCATTTTTAATTGCCAAATCAAAATTTATGAAAGGGAACAATTTTAAACAACACAATTTTTAACTTTTTAATTTCAAATCGTTTAATTTTTACCACTTTATATAGAATTATTATTGAATTCTTTAAATCTTTATATCAAATATTTTTCAATTTTAAATAATTAATCTTTTTAAATCGTCAACTAAAAATCGGACAATTTAAAAATATTATTGAGTCCTTGCATATGACTTTAGGCAACAATGGTTTCAAAATCCCCCTTTTTTTTAACAAAATAAGAGCTTACTTTATTCGAAATATGTCCCATCGGAAGCTACAACTTTCAGCTTCCGATGAGGCATATCTCGAATAAAGTAATTCCTTATTTTGTTAAAAAAAAAAGCGGGGGGGGGGGCTGAAATAATTTTTGCCTGAATCCATATGCAAGGACCCAATATATTGAAAATTATCAATTAAAAAAAATGCAGCACAAGATTGCTATGATTCCAATTTTTTAAATTGGTTTTTATTTAAAGTTGAGTTTGAGAAAAGACCATTTTTGTTGAAAAAAATTAGATTTTTAACAATTTTCATGCTCGTCCTTGCTTCAAATAAAAAATTTAGTTTCACCGACTAAATCTAAAATGTACCTAACTAAAGTTGTTGATGATTGAAACGATTTTTATTCAAATTGGAACTTGTGATTGATTCTAAAAATGGTATATTTTTCAGTTTTAGTACAAAAATTCGAAGGTTTTTTGTCAGAAATATAATAAAATAAAGAAATAAAATTAGTAAAAATAGTGTGGGTTATAATTTGAAAAAGGAAACGTTTTTTTACAAATCCCTACTTTTCAAACATGGCAAATGAAATCTTTCAAAGATTTCGAATTAAATTAAAATAGTGGAATGTAATTCTTCTAAAAATACTATGAAAATGTATTTTCTATGCTTTTTAAATATTAAAAAAGTATTGAAAGTACGGTGTCGGATTATGGCACACGCGACGAGTCACATTTTGTAAATGAGAAAACTAATTTGCTGATATTAAACAACTGTATTCGAATTTTAAAAAAAATTGCGTCATTCATATTGAATTTACTGGAATTTTTTCGCTATAATTAGAGAAACTTCTGTAAATCATATACAGCGTTCTAAAATCGTATAAGATTTACTGTAAAATCGATAATAAATGTATCCTGTCACTTTCCTGGAAAATGAACCCAGTGTTTTTCTCTAAAGAAAGGTTTTTTATCGAAAATTCAAAAAGGTTTCCAGGTTTTTAAGGTTTTCAAGGTAGCTAAACACCCTGAATTAATATTGAGAAGCGACTTACAGTGCGTCGATTTTGATACTTTGAAACGCCAAATGCGTCAAAAGAAGCTGCACCAGTTCCTGGTCCAATCATTGTTGATAAATCTGAGCCATTTAGCAATGGATTTTCGGGACCTCCAACACGAGATGGATCAACTCCTGCTTTTTCGTTGCTAAATGTCCTCCATTCTGATCCTACGTCTATCACTCTGAAATAATTAATTAGATAATTGTCTTTTGAAATTGCACATATGGGGCGTAATTTCTCAAGTGTACCCACTCAAAAAGTCAAAGTTGTCCGATCTAAGTTTTGTCATTCGGATAAGTATTGAACGAGGGGAAGGTGTGAAAGTTTTGGGATTTTCGTGGATATTGTCTATTTCGGCGATTTTTAACTCTTCTAATAGCGATAAAAAATTTTTTGTCCAGTACAGCTTCGATAGAGTTTTTCACGCCCTTTCGATTGGTGCTACGCATTTTTTCAAAAAATAAATATTTGACCTTTAAAAATGAAGGTCAACAATAAATTTAACTTTTTTTCGAAATAAGACAGGTTTTTTTGTTTGTTTTTTTGGTCTTAACAGAAAGCTTAGGTTTTTTCCTATAAGACTATGTAGATTAGAAAGTGGGATTCAAATTTGTAATTCATGAAAATAAGCGTTGAGTACTCCGGTACGCGCATGACGCTGGCGCTAGAGCCCCGCGGCGCACCGTGGTGCCTTCATGATACTGTTTTTACGAAAAGTAATAATATATGCTAGTATATTTGATCACTCCCTGCATTTTACAGGGTTAATACTGTCATTATTTAAATGCCTGCATTACGTTCACTGATGAATTTTGAAAAAAATGTTGAATTTCGGAAAATCAAGTTATTGAATAAGTGGTCGGGTCGAAAAAGTGGTTTCATGAATTAACTAAAATTAAAGCTTGGAGATTTTTTTTTATGCTGATGTCTAGTCTTCTAATCTGCCTTTCTTTCAGCCTTTTGCTTTTTTAGTAACAGTTGTTTTCACTTTGTTTTCTACTTTTCGTTTCTTCTCTTTTGGGAAGTAGTCGCATTCCGTGGCTGAGGAAAATTTCTTCAGTTGAAGTCTCCCATCTATGCTCACATGCTCATTGCTAATATCCTAGCTCATAAGGTAGATTTCGGAATTCCAGCTGAGTGGCATTACCATCCTACCGCTCATGGTAAGGGAGCATGTGATGGCATAGGGACGAATTTTAAACGAAATGCAGCAAGGTTTAGCCTACAATGTTCCGCTAAAGTTCGCATGCTAGATGCTTCATCCCTATTCCTGTGGCCAAAGAAGTACTGCAAGGAAACTGAAATAATTTTTAGTAGCAAGGAAGATCACTAAGCCACTGCTGGAGATCTGAAAAGCAGATTCGGTGCTGAAGTGACAATCAAAGGGACTTTGCAATACCATACACTTATACCTACTGAATATGGGAGACTTCAATTGAAGAAATTTTCCTCAGCTACGGAATGCGACTACTTCCTAATAGAGAAGAAACGAAAAGTAGAAAACAAAGTGAAAACAACTGTCACTAAAAAATAACGAAAGGCTGAAAGAAAGGCAGATGGAAGAGGAGACATCAGCATAAAAAATATCCAAGCTTTAATTTTAGTTAATTCATGAAACATCTTTTTCGACCTGTCCACTTATTCAATAATTTGATTTTCTGAAATTCAATTTTTTTTTTTCAAAATTCATCAGTGAACGTAATGCGGGCATTCAAATAATGGCAGTCTCAACCCTGTAAAATGCAGAGAGCGATCAAATATACTAGCATATATTATTACTTTTCGTAAAAACAGAACCATGAAGGCACCACGGTGCGCCGCGGGGCTCTAGCGGCAGCGTCATGCGCGTACCGGAGTACTCAACGCTAATTTTCATAAATAAAAAATTTGAATCCCATTTTCTAATCTACATAGTCTTATAGGAAAAAACCTAAGCTTCCTGTTAAGACAAAAAAAAGACAAAAAAAAACCTGTCTTATTTCGAAAAAAAATCTTCAAGCAAAGTGATGAATTTTCAACTGAAATGATGAATCTTCAACTGGAATAGATGATTTTTCAAGCAAAAAGATGAATTTTTAACAAAAGAGTTTAACTTTCAACCAACTGGTATTACTTTCAATACAAAATATGAATTTTCAACTAAAATGACGAAGATTTAACTGAAATATACTTAGATTTTCAACAAAAAAGATGAATTTTCTAACAAAAAGATTAATTTTGAAACAAAAAGTTAATTTTCTACCAAGAAAAATAATTTTTAAACAAAATACATAAATTTTTTATGAAATAGTTAAATTGTCTACTAAAAAAGATAAGATTTAAAACAAATTGTTCAATTTTTAATTTAAAAATAACCATTTTTTACCAAAAATAGAATAGTTAAATTTTCAGATGAAAAAAGTTAATTTTCAACTAAAACAGATAAATTGTCAACCAAAAATTGAATAGTTTACTTTTTAGTTTAAAAAATTAATGTTTAACCAAAGAAGTGAATGTTTAACTAAACTGATGGAATCTTCAACTGGAATAGTTATTTTCTGTTGAAACAAATTAATTTTCAACAACAAAAATTCCAAGAAAATATTTAAAGTTTCAACCGGGATAGTTAAATTTTCATTTAAAAAATTAATATTCAGCCAAAGAACAAAACGATTTTCAACAAAATAGCTCATTTTTCAACCAAAGAGATGAATTTTCAATTAATATTATGAATATTCAACCAAAAAAATTGATTTTTAACAAGAGAGTTTAACTTTGAATCAATTAATTCAATTTTCATTCAAACAAAAAAAAAAATGAATTCTGAACGAAAAATGTAGTAGTTGATATTTCAACAACAAAAATTATTTTGTGATCAAAAACAGTTCAATCTAACCCAAAAAGACGGCTTTTCAACGCGAGTTGCATTTTCAACTAAGAAAGATTTTTCAGTCAAGAGAGAGACAAAATTGCAAAGAAACTTTTGAATCTTCAAGCAAAAAGCTGAATTTTCAACCGAGAAGATTAATATTATACAAAAAAGAATGAATTTCCAATAAAATTCATAAATTTTCAACCAAAAATAGAATAGTTAAATTTTCAGTTAAGAACATGAATTTCAAACAACAAACAGTAACGAATTTTCAACAAAATATTGTAATACAGTAACATAAAGCTACTTTTACAAACGAAGAATCATTATGATTCAATTTCAAATTGTAATTTAAAAAATAAATAAATAAACATGTTCTCAAAAAAAAAATCCCTGACATTTCCACGTTTTTCTAGGTATGCAAAAATCCGCTAACAATTCCAGGTTTTCGAAATCAGGGTTAATAAAATAAAAATTCTGACTGTTACTCTTAAAAGTGTGTCTCAAAAACTATTAATCTTTCATATAAATGTTTAGTTTACCGCACTTAAACACAAGAGAATTTTAGGTTTGAAAGATCCCCCTAACTTTTTTTCTAGAACGTGCGATGACAGTTTTTGGCGATTTTTGTTGTTCTTTTAACATATCAATGACATTATTTGATAACTAAGTCTGAGCATCACATATGTGCATGAATCGACGGTAAATATTAGAGAATTTGCCTTTAAACTATTATAAAACGTGTTAAAGTGTTGCGTATTTTTATTAGGTGTAATTAAAACACTGCTTGTATTTTAATTGTAACTTAACACATCTTTAAAGAGTGATAGTAAATATTACCTCTGAAGGCCTTTTTCATTTAATCTTTTAAGCAAACAGAGTCAGTGTTATTTTGTTGTTTGTCTTTCCACCTTAAAATTGCTTATTCATTTTCTAATACAGATTAAATATTGAAGTGCCTTAAATTGAAAATATTCCAAATTTAACCATTTTCAATTACAAATCTCCAAAGTTGAACTATTCCGAAAAACGTTCAAAATTACTTGAAAACTGAATAATTCTCAATTCTACATAATATTTTAGAAATTCAAGAATTTTCAATTAAGTCTTTCCAGAAGTGTTCAAAATTGTAGAACTTTGAATCGTAAATCTTTAAATTAAATAAGTCAAGAGTTTTCAATTTTTAAAAATTACAATTAAAAATTATGCAAGTTTTAAGTTCCACAATTAAAAATCTTGTAATTTTAATTATTTACATTTAAAATGTCTTCAATTTAGAACATTTAGAATTGAAAACTCTTGATTCATTACAAAATTTAAGAATTTTTATTTATACATCATTAAGATTGAATGAAGTTGAATTTGAAGTCTTTAGAAATAACTATTTTTCAATTTTAAATCTTCACATTGAACTATTCTAAAAAAAAGCATTAAAAATTGTATCGTTTTCTAGTATCGAAATTAAATATTGAAGTCTTCAATTGAAAATATTGAAAAGTATAGAATTCTCCATTTTATGTGTTCAAAATTGAACTACTGTTCCAAAAAAACGTTCAACATAAATAATTTTACATTGCAAATAGTTAAAATTGAAGAATTTTCAATTGTAAATCTATAAAATTCAACTATTATAAAAAAGTTCGATTTTTAATTTTAATCTTTCAAATGGAAGAGTTTTTAACATTGTAAATTACCAATTAAAAATTATGTAAGTTTTAAGCTTGACAATTCAATTTTTTGTAATTTTGATGATTTATATTTAAAATGTCTTCAATTGGAAAGATTTATAATTGAAAACTCTTGATTCTTTACTAAACTGAAGAATTTTTATTTATACATCTTTAAAATGGAATAAATTTCAATTTTAGATCTTTAGAATTAAATATTTTTCAATTTTAACCTTTAAGATTTGAATATTTCAAAAAAAGCATTCAAAATATTCAAACTTAAAGAATATTCCATTGTAAGTTTTCAAAATTGAATCACATATTCCTAAAAGAACGTTCAAAACTACATAATTTTAAACTACAAACATTACGCATTAACGAAACTTCCTCTGTAAATCTTGAAAATTGAAGGATTTTAAATTGTAAATCGTGAAAATAAAAAAATTTCAACTGTAAATCTTCAAAATTGAACTATTCTAAAAAAAAAAGTTAAAAATTACATAACTATAAAATATAAATCGCGAAAATTAAAAATTTGCCCCTTTTAAGTGTAAAAATGAAAAAATCTGTAATTTTGATGATTTAAATTTGAAATTTCTTCAATTTGGAAGATTTAGAATTAAAAACTCTTAAATCTTGAGAAAATTTAAGAATTTTTAGTTATCCATCTTTAAAATTGAATGAACTTAATTTTTAAATTTTCAAAATACATACTATTAGATTCTTAATTCACGTATTGAATCAGCCATTTTGAATTTGGAAATATTGTATTACTATATGTTTGAATTAAGCAACCCCAAAAACCTTAGGATACCTATTTTCAGAAAATGTAGACCATTTTCAATTTTTTAATTCGTCACATTGGATTAGCAAACAAGCAAGCATTAAAAATGAACTTCAATTCTTATTAAAAATGTTATTATTTGGCCTATAAGTTAAATTTTCAGTTAAAAAAATTAATTTTCTACAAAAAAAAAAAAAAGAATTTTTAGACAAAGTAATGAATTCTCAAATAAGTGATAAATTTCCAACTGAAATAGATGAATTTAAACCAAAACGATTAATAGAGTTTTACTTTCAACCAAGCAGTTTTATGCTTAACCAAAAATATGAATTGTCAACTGAATTATGAATATTTAACTGAAATACTGGAATTTTCAACCAAAAACATGAATTTTCGAACAAAATTAATTTTCTACCATCCTTATTTAAACAAAGTGATGAATTTTATACTAAAATGATGAATCTTCATCTGGAATAGTTGAATTTTAAACCAAAAAATATAAATTTTGAACTAAAATGAAGCTTCAACTAGAATAATTGAATTTTCGGCTTTAAAGAAATTAATTTTCAACAACAAAAAAACGAATTTTCTACAAAATAGATCATTTTTCAACCAAAGAGATGAATTTTCAATTAAAATTACGAATATTCAAGCAAAAAAAAATTTAATAAAAGAGTTTCCAAGAAATTAAATTTTCATACCAAAAAAGTTGAATTCTTAACGAAAACTGTCGCAGCTGATATTTACTTGGTTGAAAGTTAAACTACTTTCTTAAAAGTTCATTTTTTTGGTTGAAGATTCATATTTTAATTAAAAATTCTTTTCTTTTTTGGTCTTAAATTAATTTTTTTTTAAATGAAAATTTAACTATCTTGTTGAAAATTCAACTGTTTTATAGAAAATTTATATTTTTGGTTTGAAAATATATCTCTTTCTGTAGAAATTTAATCTTTTTGGGTTAAAAATGCAACTGTCTAGTTAAAAATTAATCTGCTTCAATTCAAAATTAACTTTTTTGTTTAAAATTCACATATTCGGGTCGTAGATTAAATTATTTTGTAGAAAATTCGTATTTTCGCCTCGAAAATTCAAGTATTCCGTTAAAAATTTACGGAACTAAATTACTACTAGTTTCTTAAAAGTTAATTTTTTTGGTTAAAGATTCATATTTCAGTGAAAAATTCGTTTTTGTTATGGTTTAAAACTAATTTTTTAAAATGAAAATTTAGCTATTTTACTGAAAATCTGAGTGTTTTATAGAAAATTCAACAATTTCGAATAAAATTAAACCATTGTGTAGAAAATTAGATTTTTTATTGAAAATTAATTCTCCTAAATGAAAATTTTATTTTTTCATTTTTATACGAACTAAAAATTAATCAAATATAACTTGGACTAGCATCATATGCATTGTTCAAAATATTTATTTGAAAATATATGTAATACGTTGAAAATTCGGATTTCTTCGTAAAAAATTATTCTTCTTAGTTATAAAAAATTAATAGTCATATTTTTGGTTGAAAATTGAACTATTTGGTCGAAATTTCAACTGTTTTGTTAAAAGTTCATCTTTTTGGTTTGAAAATTCAACATTTTTTATGGAATTTTTTTTCTTTATTGACTGACAATTCTTTCTTAGTTGAAAATTCGTATTTTTTTTTTGAAAATTTATTTCTTTTGGTACAAACTTTATCTTTTTTAGTAGTTTTGGTTGAGGATTTAAGTATTTTGTTCAAAATCCGACCTTTTTGTTTCTATTCAACTATTTTTGACTTAAAATGTATGTAATTTGTTGAAAATTCGTCTGTTTTGGTAGAAAATGAATCTTCTTGATTGAAAATTCATATTTTTGGATTAAAATTTAACTATTTGGTCGAAATTTCAACTGCTTTGTTGAAAGCTCATCTAGTTGGCTTGAAAATTCGACATTTTGGTTAAAATTTTTTTCCTTATTGCCTGAAATTGCTGATTCTAAGACCAACGAATAGTTTCGAAAAAATCACATTATTTCAAAATACTTTTGCAGAACAAATATTTATCAAAAGTGACCTTAGTATAGAGAATCACCCATGAGACAATTGACCATAAAAATTAGTTTTTTTTTTTTATATTTGAAGAATTTAAACCATTACCTGTCTCCGACAACTAATCCGCATTCTGGGCAAATTTGATCCCCAGCTCTGTAATCTTCGATAAGAGGACATCCTGGATGATAAGGACAACAAACTTTGTTGTCGTAGGGACTGAAATTAAAAAAAGAATTAAGGACATTGGAATCAGGCTCTAACCTCAACAATGAATTTCCTCATTCCGCCCATTCCCGAGCATTCGAAAAAAAGCGTTTTACGCAAAAAGTATTGCAATTAGCCAATTTTTCACTCTGAATACAGACTTGACGCAAAACATGAGTAGGCCCTAAAAACCTAACAAAGATGTAATTCTAGTATTTATATGCAGTAAAATAAGGCAATTAAATTTTGAGGTTAGGGTCTGCACTCACCACCCTTAATATAATTATTGTAATATAAATAGCTGGAAATCTTAAATTTGGTAAATTAGGGCATGAAAGAAGAATTCGAAGTTTATTTTATTTTGCATAGAAAAACGAGTTTTCACTAAAATTCTAAATTATCAATCAACAATATATTCATTACTAAACTGTTAAATAACCTTTAAATGCCTCCTAAAAATAATAATTAAATGTGTGGACTTTTTAGTCTGTAATTGTAACAATTCTATAGAAACCAAGTACTTTTAACAATTAATAATCGACCCAAATCTAAGTCGCAAAAAGGACGAAACTAAATGAAAAGAACATTTTTTCATGATTCGTAGGATAAAAATTAGAATCATACCAAAAATAATTATAAATAAACGGAAAAAGTAGACAATCTTTTGGAAAACAAATAACAATAGAGTCCCAGCTGCGACTAATAACAAAAACAACGTAAACAATCAAAAGTGTTACAGACATAACCTCAAAATTGGAGGGATCGGAAGAATCAGAAGGATTCCAAACCTACAAAATATCATTCTTAAGAACTCTTGCTATGGATGAAATTATAATAAAGACGAAATAATTTCGTTTATAAAGTTAAAGTGAAAACAAGTTGGCAAAACTACTGCTTGGTCTTCGTTATTGACATAATCTGAATTCCACTTTCGAAATAGGAGCCACGTTCACATATTTTATTTTATTTTATTGGAGAAATTATTATCACAGATTGTGAAGAATATGTTTAATTTACTTACTTTGAAGACGTTGCCATATTTTTGGATTGAGAAAACGGGGAAAACTTAAAATCGGGATCCCAAAATAGAGAAAAATAATTAAACGAAATGGAAGACTTTTTTTTGCGAACAATAATATTAGTTCTCCCCGATTCCGCTAGGTGGGAGTTGATGTGATTTTCAGGGAAGTTTAAATCGTTTAAATCTTCTTTCTCTAAAAAATAGGTGTCACGAAACTTTTGAAAGCATTGTTGTCGGTTTTCCTGAATACAGATTGGGTAATTTAAAAAACTCGAAAGATAGAATGTTACCAAATTCATACACATAATTAGGAATTCAGTTTCAGTTGAAGGGCAGTGACAAAGCTAGTCACATTTGTGTGCATAATAGAACTCACGAAAATGTAAAATTTTACTATTAGATTTTTAGTTAAAATAATTCATTATCATCAAAGAAAAATGAAATTTTCATCAAACTGGTTTAAATTTTCAAACAAACTGATGAATCTTCGATAAAAAAAAACTGTTAAATTGAACTAAAAAGTACGAATTTTCAACAGAAGAGTTGAATTTTCAACCACGAAAAGTGTTTCAATCAATAAAGAAGAAAAAGCTCATCCAACATCTTGAGTTTTCAAGTCATAAAGACGAATTTTTTAATAAAAAAATTGAATTTACATCGCAATAATATGCATTTTCTACCAAAAGAATTGAATTTTCGACTAAAAAAGAAGAGTTTTTAACAAAATCAGTGAATTTTCAACATAAAAAATTCATTTTCAACAAGAAAGAAACTCGAATTTTCAACCAAATTTGTTAAATTTTTAGCCAAAGAAACGAACTTTTTACTAAAATGATGCATCTTCAATAAAAAAAAATGTTAACCAAATAGAACCAATCCAGAAAATGAACTTTCTACCAAAAAAAAGACAATTTTGCAACGAAGTAGATGAATTTTCAACTAAAAAAGATGAATTTTCAACAAAAAATAGAATGGTTTAATTTTAAGTAGATAAATAAATTTTTAACCGAATAAAATAAACTTTAAACGAATTAGTTAAATTTTCAACCAAACTGATGAATCTTTGATAAAAAAAATGAATTCTCAAAAAAAGTGGAATAGTTGATATTTCCACCAAAAAAATTTAGTTTTTAATAAAAAAAACTGTTAAATCATACAAACAAAAATACGAATTTTCAACAAGATAGTTGAATTTTCAACCAAGAAAGATTTTTCAATCCATTAAGAAAAAAATCCGGTTTAAAACGTTGAGTTTTGAAGTCACAAAGACAAATTTTGGAACAATAAAGTTGAATTTGCAAAACGGAAAAATAGACATTTTCTACCAAAATAATTGAATTTTCAACTAAAAAAGACAAATCATCAACAAAAATAGAATAGTTTGATTTTCAGTTGAAGAAATAAGTTTTTGACAAAATAAAATGAATTTTTAACGTAATAGTTAAATTTTTAACCAAACAGATAAATTTTCAAACAAAAATATTAAATGTTTATCAAAAAGAAATTTCGTCGAAGGAAGATATAGTTAAACTCCTACCAAATAAGAATAATTTTCAACAAAATAGATGAATTTTCAACTAAAAAATATCAACTTTCAGCATAGAATAGAATAGTTTGATTTACAGTTGGAGAAATAAGTTTTTATCAAATAAAATAATTTGTCAACGAAATAGTTAAATTTTTAATCGAAAAGATTGAATGTTTATAAAAAAATTCGACAAAAAATGATATAGTTAAATGTTTAGTTAAAATTTTGATTTTCAATAAAAAACTTAATTTTCAACGAAAGAAATAATATTCCAACCAAAAAGATTAATTTTCTACCAAAAATGAATGATTTTTAACAGAGTACATGAATTTTCAACCAAATATTTCTTTCAACCAAAAGGGTTAATTTTCTATCAAAAAGGATAATTTTCTACAAAATAGATGAATTTTGAACTAAAAAAGATAAATTGTCAACAAGAAAAAGAACAGTTCAATTTTCAGTTAGAGAAATAAGTTTTTGAGCAAATAAAATGAAATTTGAACGAAATAGTTGAATTTTCAACCAAAAAAATGAATTTTTGCACCACAGAGATTAAATTTCTATAAAAATATTCAACGAAAAATGGAATAGTTAAATTTTCAGTTAAAATAATTCATTCTCAACAAAGAAAACTAATTTTCAACCAAATAAATAAAATTTCAAGCAAAAAGATTAATTTTCTACCAAAAAAGAATCACTTTTCACAAAATACATAAATTTAAAACCAAAAAGGTGAATTAGTCACCAAGAAGATTAATATCACCACAAAAGAACAATAAAAAAAGATTTTTTAACTAAAATGATGGGTCGCTTTTCACGATCACCGAAAATCTTGAATATTTAATCAAATAATTATATAAAGAGAAAAATCGTGGGATTAAAGCCAAATTTAGAGGATGATTTGAGCATAAACTGATTTAAATACCTTGAAATACCCGGAAATATCTTGAAAATTTATTTTTCATGTTTTTTAGATGTTAAAATAATATTGAAAGTCATATGTTGTCAATGAAAAAAATAGTCTTCCAATTTTAAAGAATTGTAAGTAAGTGGAAAAAATTGTGTCCTTCATAATGAATTTACTGGAATTTCCTCGTGATGATAAGGAAACTTCTGTAAATCGTATGCAACGTTCTCAAATCATATAAGATTTTTTGTAAACTTCATAACAAAATGTTGGTAAATAAACCGAATCGAAAAAGCGAACTGTCTACTGTTACAGAATTTTTGAAAATAGTAATTATAATTATTATATAATTTACATATTTTTAGAAACCAATTTTTATTTAGAAAACATTTGTTTAGGATCTCAAGTCTTTATAAAGAACATAAATTAAGTTGATGAAAAATGTAATTTGTATTAAAAAATATAAGAAACTAAAAATGTGCAATTTATTTATTAAATTAAGAATTTGACTATTTAAGACGATTAACAAATTGTGTGAATGATTGAAAATTAATTCAAGTTTAATTAATAATAAATTACTAAATAATGAATTTAATTAATTGAAATTAGTTAACAAAAAATATTGATTATTTCGAAAAGTAGTTTTTGTTTTTATTGAAAGTAGCAGAGGGAATTAAAGTTTAATTGCGCACATTAATGGGTACAAGTCCTACCGATAAAGTCACTAGTTTCATTCCGCTTTTAGAGTGAAATGATTCAAACGTAAAAACGGAAAAATAATAACGTCGCGTCATCTCCAGACTGTGAAAACAATAACAAACTAATCGGTAGGCTTCAATCCTCTCTATCACAAGAAACTCAGTTCATTGATAATGAACTCTAGATCTTAAATTGCGGGGTCGAAATTAATTTCGAAATTAAAAATTAACACGTGCGTTCACCTTGCTGCATCTTTATTTCCCACCATTGAAAATATAAACAATTTGAAAATCCATTATTGAGCAAATTTTTAATCATACAGTTTTAAACATTTTTGCATGAATAATTAACAGGATGTCTACCCTATCCGGAAATTCTGGAATTGTCAGGGAATTTCTTTTAAAGTCGGAGAATTTTTTCGAGAGCGTCCTTTTTTTAAATTGCGATATATAATTGAATAGAAATGATTCTTCATTTGTAAAATTAGCTTTATGTTACTGTATTTAACTATTTTGTTGAAAATTCTTTTTTTTTTTTAATTAATTTTTTGAAATTAAAATATAATGTTTGGTTGAAAGATTGTAATTTTTAATTGAAAATTCATCTTATTCAATTGTTTGAGGTACTGATTCATCATTTTAGTTGAAAATTCATATTTTTTGTTTAATGTTCAACTATTCCAGTCGAAGGTTCATCAGTTTAGTAGAAAATTTATCACTTTGAAAATGTAACTATTTTTTTGAAAATTAGTTTTTTGTTGGTTACAATTTTTTTACTTAACTACTGTTCCAATTGAATATTCCATAATTTTAGAGGAAAATTAATCTTTAGGGTTTAACATTAATTTTTTGAAGTTAAAATTTAACTATTGAATTTTTTGTAAAAAATTACCTTTTTTCATTGAAAATTCGTCTTTTTTGGCAGAAATTAATCTTCACAGTTTAAAATTCATCTATTTGGTTGAAAATTTCATTATTCTGAATAAAGATTTATCATTTTAGTAGAAAATTCATTACTTTCTTTGAAAATGTAACTATTTTTTTTTTAATATTTTTTTTTTGTTAAAATTTTTTTAACCGAATCAGATGTAACTACTGTTCCAATTGAATATTTCATCATTTTAGATGAACATTCATCTCGTTGGTTGAACTTTTTTTTTCATCATACCTCAATCGAAAATTCGACGAATTTTCGCTTTTCGATATGATGAAAAATTGTATGCATGACTCGGGCACGCAATATACTATTTTTTACTAAAAATTTAACTATTTAATTTTTGGTTAAAAAGTTACCATTTTTAATTCAAAATTCGCCTTTTTGGTAGAAATTAATCTTCTTCGTTGAAAATTCATCTTTTTGGTTGAAAATTAAATTATTCTAGTTAAAAATTCATCTTTTTAGTTTCAAATTCATATTTTTGGTTTAAAATTTAATTATTCTAGTTAAAGATTCATCATTTTTGTTGAAAATTCATCTCTTTCTTTGAAGCTGTAACTATTTTTTCGAAAATTATTTTTTTGTTTTGAAACTTTTTTTTTACTGAAAATGTAAATACTATTCCAAATGAATATTCTATCGTTTTAACTTGAAGTTCATCTCACTGCTTGAACTTTTTTTTTACTACAAATTTAACTATTCAATTTTTGGTTAAAAAATTATCTTTTTTAATTGAAGAAAATTCATCTTTTTTGGTCGAAATTAATCTTCTTGGTTTAACATTTAATTATTCTAGTGAAAAATTCATCATTTTAGTTGAAAATAATCTTTTTGATTTAATATTCAACTATTTCAGTTGAAGATTCATCAGTTTAGTATAAAATTCATCACTTTTGTTTGAAAATGTAACTTTTTGTCTGAAAATTAGTAGATTTTTTGGTTCAAATTTTTTTTAACTGAAAATTTCAGCTACTATTTTAATTAATTATTTCATCATTTTAGGTGGAAATTCATCTCGTTAGTTGAAACCCTGAAACCCTGCAAATTTTGTCAGATTCACGTATCTCACTGGTTGCGAGATCATTCAACATTTTTTTTTACTAGAACATTGTGAGCGCTACGTGCGCAATAATGACCCTTTCTTTAGAAAAAAAATCGGTTCATTTTCCAATATTTTGTTTATTTTTATATAAAAATTTTTTTTTAACCTTCAAGATTGAGAAAAATGTCCCATTATTTATGTTCATGTTTGAACTGAGAAAAATTCCAGATTATTGTTAAATAACAGTCAAAATGGAATTTATACAACAAAAGAAAAATAACCATTGTTGCATATTTTCATTGCACTATTTACATTTAAATAATAATTTTAAAAACCAAAACTTACCACAACCGGTTAATCTTTGCTAGTTCTATTAAAAATTATCATTTTTCAATATGAATACATTTTAGAAAAACAGAAAAATGTGGAATTCACAAGGTATTTAAATGAGATCTTGCTCAAATCATTCTGTCAAATTTTCATTGGTCCCAGGATTTTTGTCCCAATATATCTTGATTGATAACTTCTTAATTCAAAAATCAACTATTTTTTTTGAAATTTTTGTTGTAAATTAACTTTTTCAATTGAAAATTTAACTATTCCATGTTTTATTTAACATTTATATTGAAAATTCTGCTATTTGGTTGAAAATTTCTGTATTTTTTTTGAACCGTTGTCTTTTATGATAGAATATCTTAATCTTCTTGGTGACTAATTCACTTTTTTTTGTGGAAAATTCATATATTTTGTTAAAAATTGATGTTTTTTGGTAGAAAATTAATCTTTTTGGTTGACAATTAATTTTTTGTCTGAACATTAGATTTTTTACTGAAAATTCAACTATTTTGTTGAAAATTCATTTATTTTGTTGAATTTTTTTTTGTTTACAAAATCCTTTCTTTCAATTGAAAATTCAACTATTGGGTTAAAAATTCATTTTTTTCTGAAGATTCATTATTTTATTTAAAAAATAATTTTTTTGTTTAAAATATTAACTATTTTGATGAAAATTCGTTTTTTTTTTTTTTGGTGAAACTGAATTTTTCTAATTTCTTCACTTGAAAATTCAGCTATTGAGATGAAAATTTCTATATTTTTTAACAAAAGGAATGAATATTCAACCAAAATGGTGAATTAGTCACCAAGAAGATTAATATTCTGGACTAATTAACCTTTTTGGTTGAAAATGCCTTTACAAATAAAAAATTTGTTTCAAAATTCATGTATTTAAAAAAAAATTAATATTCTTGGTTGAAAATTCATTTTTGTGATTGAAAATTAGTTTTTTTAAATTAAAAATTAATTTTTCAACTGGAAATTTAACTATTATATTTTTCGTTGAAAATTTATATTTTTTGATAGAAATTTAATCTTCTTGGTTGAAAATTCATATATATATATACCATTAAACCATTTCCCTTTCAGGGTAGGCGTGACACTACCCGATTCGGGTAGTGTTTCTAGGTTTTTCTTGTAGTTATAAATAACTACAAGTGTGGGCTCACCACACCCACCATGTGCCAACAGCACTCATGTCAGTATTCTTGAATGGTCACCCATCCAAGTACTAACCGCGTCCAACGCTGGTTAACTTCAGTGATCTGACGAGAACTGGGTTTTTCAGCGTGGTATGGCCGTTGGCCATTGATTGGTTGAAAATTCACTTATTTTGTTGAAAATGTATCTTTTTTTGGTAGAAAATTCATCTTCTGGGTTGAAAATTCAATTTTTTGGTTAAAGATTCATTATTTTAGTTTAAAAAAAGTTTCTTTAGTAAAAAATTTAACTATTTTGTTGAAACTTAGGTTTTTTGTTGAAAATGAATTTTTTTACTGAAAATGTGGCTATTCTATTTTTGTTGGAAAATTGATTTTTTAAAGTTGAAAATTCAGTTCTCGTATTTTTTTTGGGTCGAAAATTCAATTATTTTGATGGAAAATGCATATTTTTGGTTTGAAAATTCAACTTTTTGTGAAAAATTCATTTGTATTATTGTGTTGAATTTTTAAAAACTTTTTATTGGATTAGTTTGAGTTCTTTGTAATTATTATTTTTTACAAATCTCTGACCGATTTTAAGATTACTCAAATTTTAGATTTTTGAAAAATTTTATAATCGGTTTACTTGTTTACTGTTATCATCATTTTCAAAGAAAACTCAAAATGTTAATTTTTTTTGGTATTTATAAATCTTTTGATTGGGTTAGTTCGAGTTGGTCGAAAAGAAACCCCATCCACAAAAACCTTAAAATTTACTTGATTCTCACGTACATCTGACCGTTGTCGAGATAATTCAAAATTTAGATTTTTTCTAATTTCGAAAATCTGTATACTGGGTTACGTCGAGGTTGCCGAGGATCGAACACCTTAGAAAACCCTGAAAATGTTGTCAGTTTTCGCGTATCTCTCGCCGTTTTCAAGATAACTCAAAATTTTCTTTTTTTTTTTGTATTTAAAAAATCTTCAAGTTGGGTTATTTTGAGTTGGTCGAAAACAAACCCCCTCTGCAAAAACCTTAAAATTTTGGTCGAAAACAATTCCCCTCTTTGAAACCCTGAAAATGTTGTTACTTTTCACGTATGTGTGACCTTTTCAGAGATAATTAAATTTTTTTTTTTTTTTTTTTAATTTGGAACATTTGTTTACTGGTTTAGGTCGGGATGGCCGAGGACCACCCCCTTCAGAAAACCTTGAAAATGTTGTCAGTTTTCGCGTACCTCTCACCATTTTCGAGATAACTCCAAATTTTGATTTTGTTTTGCATTTTGAAAACACTTTCTTCCCTTCCCCCTGCGTTTAGAGTGACTAACAATGAATTATAACTAACTCGACTTATTTTTTATTGTATTCTTAATTTTCAACTATTTTATTAATTCATTGTAATAATTAATCCAGAAATGTTGACTTTTGAAATTTGCGCCTACTTGAATTATCGAGTTATCGAATCTTGCTCCCGATTCTCGACAGCTGATTGGCTGATTCTACTGTGACCTGCTGTGACTTACATTATATGTCAATGGCTAACTGAATTGACCAATAGGGTTTAGGGACTCCGCATGAAGTTAGTCGAAATGCATGTACTTTTTATAATAGGATACATAATTTTGAAAAGACTTTTACTGGGTTTATTCATGGTGGCCGAGGACCATCATCCTTTAAAAACCCCCGAAAGTCTTTCAGTTTTCACGTATCTTATCGTTTTGAGATAACTCAAAATTTTTATTTTGGAAATCTTTCCACTGGGCTAATTTTGGGTACCCGAAGACCATTCCGGTCAGGAATACCCTGAAAATTTGGTCAGCTTTCGCGTATGTCTACTTTACTCTACTTTACTGTTAGTTCGGGGTGGTTGAGGACCTTCATCAACCCGTGAAAATTTGGTCAGTTTTCGCATATCTCCTACTGTTTTCGAGATAAATAAAAATTTTTAATATGTTTCTGAATTTTTAAATCTTTCTTTTGGGTTAGTTCGATTTCGTCGAAAACTATCCTGTTCTCAAAATTCCTCAAAATTTGCTTAGTTTGCATGTACCTCTGATCATTTTCGATATAATTCAAAATTGTTATTATTGTTTGGAATTTTTAAATTCTTTTTATTGGGTTAGTTTGAGTTGTTCGAAAAAAACCTACAGAATCACTAATATGTAATTAGTTTTTCACGCATCTCTGACCGTTTTCGAGATAATTTAAATTTTAGTTTAAAAAAATTTTTTAATCTGTTTACTGCTTCAGATCGGGGTGACCGAGGACCCTTTTGAAAATGTTGTCAGTTTTAACGTATCTCTGGCCGTTTTCAAGAAAACACAAACATTTTATTTTTTTTTTAAATTTTTCATTGTTCAATTGGGTTAGTTAAAATTAGTCAAAAACAAACCCCCTTTGAAAAACCTTAAAATTCACGTAGTTTTCACGTTTCGCTGACCATTTTCCAGATAATTCAAAAATTTTTTTTTTTTTAATTCTGGAAGTTTGTTTACTGGGTTAGGTCGGTCGGGGTGGCCCAGGACAATACCCCTTTAGAAACCCCTGAAAATGTTGTGAGTTTTCGCGTATCTCTCACCATGTTCTAGATAACTCAAATTTTTCGTTTTTTTTTAAATTTACAAAATCTTGTAATTGGGCTAGTTCAAATTGAACAAAAAACAAGCCTCCTCTACAAAAACCTCAAGATTTATTTAGTTTTCATGTTTCGCTGACCGTTTTCGTGATAATTCAAAATTTTGATTTTTTTCTATTCTGAAATTTTGTTTACTGGTTTAGGTCGGGGTGGCCGAGGACCATTCCTGTTTAGAAAAACCTGAAAATATTGTCAGTTTTCGCGAATCTCTCACTGTTTTCAAGATAATTAAAAATTTTATCTTTATTTAAAAAATCCCTTTATTCGGTTAGTTCAAGTTGGTCAAAAACAAACCCCCTCTGCAGAAATGCTGAAAATTTAATTAGTTTTCAGGTATCTCTAGCCGTTTTCTATATAACAATAACAATAAATTATAACTCATTCGACTTAAACACACTTATATGTAATCCAAATTTTTAACTATTTTATTAATTCATTATAAGAATTAAGCCAGAATGTTCACTCTTTTGAAATTTGCACCTACTTGAATTATCGAGTTATCGAATCTTTTTTACGTTATCGACTTAACGAATCTTGCTTTCGATTCTCGACAGCTGATTGGCTGATTCTACTGTGACTTACATGAGATGTCAATGGCTAACTGAATTGACCAATAGGGTTTAGGGACTACGTACGAAGTTAGCCGAAATGCATGTACTTTTTATAATAGGAAAATTTAACTATTCCAGTTCCATATTCATCATTTTAGTTCAAAATTCATCACTTGGCTTGAAAAGGTAACTACTTTTTTGAAAATTAGTTTTGTTTTGTTGAAAAGTATTATTTTTTTAACTGAAAATTTAACTATTCAATTTTTGGTTAAAATGTTTTCTTTTTCAGTTAAAAATTAACTACTTGGTTGAAAATTTGTCTTTTTTAGTTTAAAATTAAACTATTTAGTTTAAAAATGGTCTTTTTTAGTTAAAAATGTATTTATTTTGTTGAAAAATCGTCTTTTTGCTTGAAAATTAAAGTATTTTATTTAAATAATCATCATTTTAGTCGAAAGTTTTATTCTTCTTTCTGGGTGAAAATAAAACTACTTGGTTGAAAGATAAACTCCTTTGTTAAAAATTCATCTTTTTGTTTCAAATTCATCTATATTAGTTAAAGAATTTTCTATAAAATAAAGTCAAATAAAAATGTTAAATTTATTATCTTGACTTTTTCGAGATTTTTTTCAAAAACCTTGATTTATTCCCTGACTTTTAGGTCTTCTCGGACCTATGGCCACCCTGTTACAAGATACTTGATCATAGTTTCTTCTATATTAAATTTTTTCGACAGGAAAATAAAATTAATTATAATAAATATACATAATATTTGTCTACTTTTGTAAGGTTCTATCATTAATCTATGTACTTAAAAAAAATTAGTTTGTTGATTTTACGTGACAAATATATTTTTATCTCTAAAAGCAATTTTATTGTAAGATACAAACGATATCAAATAATATTTAGTTGAAATTATTTTGCTTGCACTAAAAATGCAACTATTCCAATTAAATATTCTATATCTTTAGTTAATAATTCATCTCTTTGGTTGAAAATTATTTTTTTCAACTGATAATATTTTTTTAACTGACAATTGATGTTTTCAACTTAAAATTTAACTATTCAATTTTTGGTTGACACTTTATCAGTTTCTGTCTGATTTATCTTTTTACATTCTCATAATAATGAGAAGGTATTGTTTTTATGTGAAAACTGACTATCGTGGATTTCTTTAAATCTCCACGTTTCGAGACCCCATAAATCCAAAAAAACCTCGGAAAAAAACCGGTTTTACGATGGTGTCTGTCTGTCTGTCGTCGTTGTCGTCGTCGTTGTCTGTATACCGGATAACTTTTGAAAAACTGTTCGAATTGAATAGTGCTTTGGCACACAGTTTTTGGGGCCAAAATAAAGATGAAGTTAGTCAACCAGCTATTTTGGATGAAAATTCAAAAAGTTAGAGCATTTCAAAAACTTTTTAAACCATTTTTTAAAGATTTAAAAATTCTATGTACGGATATTCATAGTACTCAGATACTCGAACAATTTATTTTGATGACTTTTTTCGATGAAAAGAAAATGTTCAGAGTTATAGCATTTTCAAAATCCAAAACAGCAAACGAAAATGAACATTTTAGGCCAAACAACGCAAGATATGAAAAAAAGTCTAGAAAAGAAAAACGTTGATTTTTAAAAGCCCTACAAAATTATCATAACAACTTTTCAAATTTTTTCAAAAAATCGAAAATTTTTCGAAAAATCGAAAATTCAAATTTTTATTGCACAACAATTAATCAAAAATAAAAAATTCCATTTTGCGGTCAAACTATGCAAGATAAGAAAAAAAATGAATCAACAAAAATTGTACACCCAAAAAAGATCTACAAATTTCTTATTATTCACTTTTTTATATGACGCGTAGTTTTTGTTTAATTCGTAAAAAACAACATTATATATAAAGAAATGAAATTTTTGGACAAACGACACAAGCTGCTAACAAAATAATAAGACAAAAGTTGTTCATCCAAAAAGTAGCTACAAATTTGTTTCTGATCATTTTTTGATAGGATGCGTAGTTTTTGTTTTATTCGTAAAAAAATAACATTGAAAAAAAAATTAAATTTTGTACAAACGAACCAGGCTATGAAAAAATTAATGAACAAAAGTTGCTCTTCCAAAAAAAGAGTGAAGACTCATCCAGATTTGTCATCAATAATTTTTTAATAGGACGCGTAGTTTTTGTTTTAATCGTAAGAAATAATATTAAAAATTACAAAAATTAAATTTTTTGAAAAACGACAGAAGGTACGAAAAAAAAATTATTGACAAAAGTTCTTCTCCCAAAAAGGATCTACAAATTTGTTATTACTATTTTTTAGATAGGGCGAGTAGATTTTCTTTTAATCGTCAAAAATAAGATTAAAAATAAAAAAATTGAATTTCTGGAAAAAGGACTCAAGCTACAATATCATTTTATTCAACAAAATTTTTCGCCTAAATTACATCTCAAAAAAATTTTTTGAACCACCTCACGCTGGGATGCGTATTTTTAGTTTAAATTGTAAAAATAACATAAAAAATAAAAAAATTAGATTTATGGCAAAAGGGACACAAGTTGCAATAAAATGTTTAATAACAATTTTTTTGAAAAGGATGCGCACTTTTTTCTTATTATAAAAACAAGAGAATGGAAATACTTTTGTTTCAATACCAATGAATATTATGGTTAATTGTAATAATATAAATTCATTTAAATGATACATTTTCCAGGGGAGCTGAGAATTGAAATTAGTGCAAAATAAGGAACAAATATTAAAGTAATCATGCAAAATAAAATTTGTACTTTATTTTGTAATATCTGAATAAGCAGTCCCAGACCGAGGTACAGAAATAAATATAATAAACATTTGATATA
Source organism: Andricus curvator (assembly GCA_932195095.1). Classification (NCBI taxonomy): domain Eukaryota; kingdom Metazoa; phylum Arthropoda; class Insecta; order Hymenoptera; family Cynipidae; genus Andricus; species Andricus curvator. The sequence continues at coordinate 356,594 of CAKNYM010052830.1, forward strand.
ATAGAGTTGAACATAATGTAGAAAAGTTCGTATTGTGGACAAAATCAAGTGCGAAGCACGAGATGCGTGATGAGAATGTGTTCGTTAAAGCCGAAGGAGCTTTTACAAAAGAGAATTCACAATCATCAAATTACAGTTGAAGATGTTTTGCCTTTTAATTTTAAAAGGCCTGCACACAAATGTGGGGGAAATACAAAGACCGAGCGCGAAGCGCGAGAACCAACAGTGGCGCTCAAACTTGCGAGCCGCGCGCGCAGCGTGCGATGAGAATGTGCCCGCACAGCGTTTTTTTTTAATTCGCCTTTTTTGTTAGAAATTAACCTTGGTTGAAAAAACATCTTTTTGGTTCAAAATTCAACTATTTCAGTTAAAGATTCATCATTTTATTTGAAAATTCATCAGTTTGGTTGAAAATTAATTTTTTTACTAAAAACTTAACTAATCCATTTTTTATGAGAAATTGATCTTTTTTAATTTAAAATGCATGTATTTTGTTGAAAAATCGTATTTTTGGTAGGAAATTAATCTTTTTGCTTGAAAATTATCTTCTTTTTTGAAAAATCATCTTTTTATTAGAAAATTCAAGTATTCCATTCAAATATTCATCATTGTAGTGGAAAATTTATCTTTCTGGTTCAAAATAAAATCACTTGGTTGAAAGTTAACTTTTTTGCTAAAAATTCATCCTTTTGGTTAGAAATTTATCTGCTGGCTCATACTATTATACAATTATTTGGTTAAGAATTCATGTACTTTGTTTAAAAATCGTCTTTTTTGCTTGAAAACGCATCTCACTTGTGGAAAATGCAATATACATAAATATTTAAAAAGTTGGGAATTTAAACCCGTTCGAATTGAACTTTATAGTACCCACACTAAATATAGCTAAATTTGCAGTGAATTTTAAGTATAAGAAGATACAATAAAAATTTGTTTGAATTATTATTTACACAAATGGACTTTGGAGATAAATTCAAGAAATCGTTAATTATGTTTTTAGTATTATTTAATTAACTGACAGAGCATATATTTATAATATAACTTGTCAAAACTTTCTAAATTAAAAATATTAATTGAATCTCTAGAAACAGAAAAAAGCATTATTTATAATCAACTCGTAAAACTGTACACATATTCCGATTCAATTATTTTTTTTAATGCGAAAGATTTGAATAGTTCCGCACTATGAAAAATTATACCTAGAGACCTTTGTTCCATTAATTAATATTATTATTGAATTATTGAATATTTTATTAAGATAGCCTTACATTTCTCATAAGCCTGAAGTTTTTAGGTTTTTCATTTTAAACGGCGCACAAATGAAAGCTTCATCCAATTATGCGAATGCGGGTTTCCCGACAACAATAGTTTCGAGATAGTTTAAAAATAATTATCGAAAATGGTGCCATGGGCTTTTGAATAATTGAATGGATGCATTTTTAAGCCATTCAAAAAATAAAAACAACAAAAAATCAATAAAAAAGACAAAACTCAAATAGGGAACTTCTAAATCATATCCGATTTTGCATATGTTGTTTGAAAAATTTGTGGACTAAAAAGGTACAAATTAGGCTAGTAGGCGTGTTCAGTTTCAAAAAAAATTTTTTTTTGCCTAATAAAATGATTCACCCTACTGACGATATAAGAATAAACTGTCACATTGACATGACAGAAAAATTCGCGAGATAAAAAGCACGCGAAAAGCGAACGCAAACATGGGATATAGCTTCAATGTGAACCAAGTGAATGAATTAATTCGAAGATTATTATTATTATTATTAATAATAATAATATGATGGAAATCTTTGGGAATTGAAATTGAAAAATGCAAATTTTGAAATTATTACCATCATTGTAAATAATGTAATATAAATTTGTAAACTCATTTTATAAAAATTGATAAACGAATTACGTATTTCTTATGATGAAAGACTTGGAAGATAAGAATATCGTAAATATCTCAGTTTTTCCAGTGAATACATTGTTGATTAAAGATTAATCCTGCATATACGATCTACTTTATAAATTCTCTTCCCGGTAATTCAGACGTCATTGAAGTCCTATACGCGTCACAGAAATTGCAATATTGGTTTCACATGACTCCTCATTTTTAATGTCTGACTGATAATGTTAAAAAATTGTTAAAATTTAAATGGTTAAAAAAAAATCTGTCCGCCGCGCGGGCATATTCTCGTCGCACGCGACTCGCAAGTTTGAGCGCGCCTAGGGCCTAATTAAAAAAAATGTGTAGGAGTTTTTAAAAGCTGCAATTCATCTTTGGAACTTTTTTCTTGCTTTTTTCCGTATCTCACACCGTTTGGCTCAAAATTTGAATTTTCTATTTTTTTCATAATATTTTCGATAAATAAAACCGAAATGACAAGTTCCGTCTACAAATGGTGATAAGAAATTTTATACGACTTTCCAAAATCTATCATTCCTTTTTGGGACTTCTTCCCATATTTTGCATTGTTTGGCTCAAAATTTGAATTTTTTATTTTTATTCATAGTATTTTCGATTATTAAAACCAAAATATCAAGTCTTTTAAAAAGATGGTCAAGGGAAAATTTTTTTTTTCAAAGGTTACAATTCTTCTCTTAAGGGTGTTTGTTAGATCCGACTTGGAATTTTTTTTTTCTAGGCACGGCACTGACTCCATATATATTTTTTCACAAGCATTTAAGAACGAAAGAAAGAAAACTTGTCAGATATCCGGGGTTTTGCGAGATCCTGGGATCAACAAAATTGATAGGAATGAAGCCTTTTGCTGAGGCAATCATTATTTCCACGGAAATTATAAATTTTGCGAAAGGGAGAAATCTGCGGATAGCAGAAGACAGCATTTGAACGGCGAGAACCGTTCGCAAATTTATTTTTTTACTCACAATTCTGACCTCACAGAAGCATTTTCAGAGGTCATGCAATATTCGAAGACCCAAAACTTGATGATGGCGAACCTAAATTTTTCGAAATACGTCGCGAAATGGAGAAAAATGTAGAATAAAATTGAAATGTCCTGTGTATGTGAAGACCATAAGACATTAGACTGTAGTAGTAAGCAGCAAAGCAAACGCGGCATATAGACCATCTGTCAAATTCGCGCTGCAATGCTCTGAAGTCCGCACCACACATAGCCACTCGCGAATTCGGGGCAAGCTTCAGAGCATTGCAGCGCGAATTTGACAGATGGTCTATATGCCGCGTTTGCTTTGCTGCTTACTACTACAGTCTAATGTCTTATGGTCTTCACATACACAGGACATTTCAATTTTATTCTACATTTTTCTCCATTTCGCGACGTATTTCGAAAAATTTAGGTTCGCCATCATCAAGTTTTGGGTCTTCGAATATTGCATGACCTCTGAAAATGCTTCTGTGATGTCAGAATTGTGAGTAAAAAAATAAATTTGCGAACGGTTCTCGCCGTTCAAATGCTGTCTTCTGCTATCCGCAGATTTCTCCCTTTCGCAAAATTTATAATTTCCGTGGAAATAATGATTGCCTCAGCAAAAGGCTTCATTCCTATCAATTTTGTTGATCCCAGGATCTCGCAAAACCCCGGATATTTGACAAGTTTTCTTTCTTTCGTTCTCAAATGCTTGGGAAAAAATATATATGGAGTCAGTGCCGTGCCTAGAAAAAAAAAATTCCAAGTCGGATCTAACCAACACCCTTAAACTGTTTTACTCATCTGTCGTTGTTTGGCTTTAAAATTATAATGTTCGCCTTATTCATTTTCGATGCATAAAACCAAAAAAAAGAGTTCTATATCAAAAAATGGTTGAAACAAAAATTGTAGATATTTTGAAGGGCTTCAATTCTCCTTTCATCCTTTTTCACGTATCTGTCGTCATTTGGCGTACAAATGGAATATTCTGTTTTTTGATAGCATTTTCGAGGGATAAACCCATAGCCGTTGGTTAAGGAATGTTGTTTAACGAACTCGTTCTTTCTTTTAGGGCCCAAAAAAGTGTGCTAAATCTCGATTTGATCTGTTCATTTTTTCGAGAAGTATCGTGTTTAAGGACGGACGGATGGACGAACAGACATACATACAGTGAGACACTATCGCCAAAACTTGATTTTTGGCTTCATAGGGTCTCAAAACGTGGAGAAAATTGAAAAATTTTTAACCAAGTAGTTCAATTCAACCAAAAAGACGAATTTGTAATCGAATAAATAAATTCTCGACCAAAAAGATGAATTTTCAACAAAATTAATGAACTATCTACCAAATACTTGATTTTCAAATTTTTAATGAAAAAAAGCGATTACCTGCAAAACAGTTGAATTTTTATCAAGAAAATATCATTTTTCAACAAAAAAGTTCATTTTCTATTAAATATTTAAATTTTTTAATAAATAGTTTAATTTTAAACGAAATAGTCGAATATTTTACTGAAATAGTTGCATTTTCAACCAAAAAATTAATTTGTAACCAAATAATTCAATTTTCTACCAAATTGTTGAATTTTCTATCTAAAAACACGAGTTTTCTACAAACTAGTTCAATTTTCAACTCGAGAATATGAATTTTCAACTAAAATGATGAATCTTCCACCAAATAAAATGAAATTTTTAGAAAAGTAGTTTAACATAAAACCAACAGTTTATTTTTGACTGAGCAAGATTAATTCTTCAACCAAACAGTTGCATTTTTACCAAAAAGGATGAATTTTCAACAAAGAAAATTAATTTTCTACCAATATAGACAAATTTTGAACAATATACATTAATTTTCAATCAAAAATGTACTTGAATTTTCAATTATAAAATATAAATTTTTGATTAAAAATACCAGTGTTCAACAAAAATGGAACAGTAATATTTTTAGTTAAAAAAATAATACAAAAAAAAGACGAATTTTTAACCAAATAGGTAAATTTTCAATTAAAGAGATGAATTTTCAACTGAAATGATGGATCTTGAGAAATTTTTTTTTTAATTTCCAAGCAGATCAATTTTCTAAAAATGGAATAGATGTATTTTCAACCAGAGATGAATCTTCAAACTAAAAATCGAATTGTTAACAGAGTAGTTCAACTTTCAACCAAGTATTTGAAGTTTTGACCAGAAAAGATGACTTCTTAACAAAATAGTTTCATTAACAACAAAATGATTAAATTTTCAACCAGATAGTAGAATTTTCAACCGAACACGATAAATTCCGAATTGAAAAAATAATAGTAGACTTTTCAATCTAAAATACTTGGATTTTCTTATTGGGTTCTATAAATTCAGTTCGCATTTAGGAGAAAACATTAGAATAATCTGCAGAATAATTTAACTGTTTTGAATTTGGTAAAATTGAAAATTTTAATTTGGATAATTTCTGAATTTATTTGATATCGACTAAAAATTGCTTAATCTATTATAAAAATTTTGTAAGCATAATTTTCAATTTTTTTTCTCTTCTACCAGAATCGTTGAAAAAAATTTCTGAAAATCTTTAAAAAACATTGTTTTGAGTTTTTAAAATGCTCTAAATGATATAATTTTTGTTGGTTTCATTAATCTGGTCAACGATCTTTATCTTCATTTTGAGACCCTCAAAAATTGTTTCTAAGGTTCTTTCGATTTATCAAATTATTCCAAAGTTACCCTGGCTACAATAGGCTACATATAGGTAATCTTCTTGATCATTATTTATATAAGACTTTTTAAGGCGTGGAATCGAAAAATGTAATTAAGATAATTTGTAAGTCTGGTTGCGATATACCAAAAATCACAATTAAAACTTATGGATCTATTGAAGAAAAAATTCATAATTTTGAAAACAATCTAAATTTTTGAATTTTGGTGTAATAAAAAAATATAATCAGGATAATTTCTGAATATATTTGATTTCTAATTAAAATGTGGATAGCAATTTCTTAATCTGTTAAAAATATAGTTTTTACTATGTTTTGAAAATGTTGAAAATAATGAAAATCATATAACTATTTGAATTTTTATCAAATTTATAAATATCATTATTATAATATATGAGTCTTTTTGTCACCTATCAGAATCATTTACAAAATTTCTGAAACCTTAAAATAAATTTCGTTTCAAACTTTTAAATTTTGGTTGAATTAATCTGGTTTACGAACCTGACCTCCATTTTGGGACCCTAAAAATTTGTATCAATGGCTGATTTGATTTGTCAAATCCTGCAAAAGTAAGCGTGGCTAAAACATTCAGGTAACATCAATTAAAAAAACTAGAGATTGCAATTTTGGGCGATTCCATTACACTTTCTAAAATGAATGTAAAAATGTATTAAAAAACTAATTCTCGATGGTTATGAAAAGTCTTCCAAAACAAAAGTTGGGTTCTCCCTTGCAATCTGTAGAATTGTTAGAAATCCCTGGAGATTTATTTTCCAAAGTTCACTAGAAATCCCTTGAAATATTTGGAAATTCTACGGAATTCTTTGAAATCCCTTGGAATTTTGTATATCTCTTAAAATCCTTTAAAATTTCTTGAAATCTTTGAAAATCGTAGAAATCTATTTTAAAAAGTATAAATGATTTGAAAGCCCTTGAATATAATTGTAATTGAAATTATTCAGTAAAGTTCCCTTAACAAAAAAATTTCGTTTCAGATTTTTCTTTTCAGATTCTTCAGATTTCTTTGAAATTCCTTCCCATCTTTAAAAAAGTAAAAATTCGCTAAAATCCCTCGGAATGTTTCGAAATTTCTTGAAATCCGTGGATATATTTTTAAATCTCTTGAAATTTATTGAAATCCTTTGGAATCCCTAAAAACTTCCTGATATGTTTAGGAATCTTTAAAAATCGTTGCATCAACTCTCAATATTTTAACATTCTTAATTTCTATACTGATTTTCTCATAATGATTCTGTATAATTATTTTTCAAGAATCACGAAAAAATGATAAGAAATTCATTATAGGAAAATCATTATAGACCTATACTGAATTTCCTATAATATTTTTTCGTTAGGAGGGATTACAAGGTATTGTAAAAGATTGCAGGAGTAATTAAATTAACACCTCGGATTAATTAATAAATCTGTCCAAACGCCTCATTAAATGAGAAGATAAAAGTTCATTCAGAGTATAAACGGTAAAGCGAATTACGAGAATTAGAGCTCGTTATTTCTATAATACGAAGAGTCTGAACGACTTTTAATTTTTTTTATTGACGATAGTACACACTACAATAGAATCGTCATCGGCAACAATGTACATCATGTGTCATTCGCAGAGAACGCGTAATTGCGTACTCGAGTTCGAACAAAAATTATCAACATCAATAGTATCATCACTAGTCAGAGACCAGAGTAGACATTACATACTTGATATTGATATCTTCATCATGCAATGACGTTTTATTTAATTTTTGATTGTTTCCCAGTTCACTAGAAACGCTCTGTATTAAGTAATTAGGCAGATTTGATCTACGATTACGAATCATTCCTAACTTTTATGAAATTCTGATTGACGAGGGACCTCATTTTAGACAGGTGTTGAAATTCGAAATTAAAGAATTTTGAGACAAGAATGAGAAAAATTAGTCAAAGCAGGCGCCTTTCCCCTACTCCCCCTATATTCCCCTACTTCATCTACCCTCCCCTACTCCATCTACCCTCCCCTACTTCATCTACCCTCCCCTACTTCCCTTCTACACACTTCAACCTGCGCTTCCCCTCTCTTCATCAAATTCTTAATCATATACTTTCCCCACCACTCCCCCCTCCCTCATTCCACCAATTTACCCTCCCCTCATTTGAACTACTTCCCATATTCCTCTCCCCTCATTTCCCCTGCTACCCCTCTCCTTATTTACCCTTCTTACCTCCCTTTATTTGCCCTCGCTTCCCCTCCCTTGTGAGCTTTGATCTGGAAGTTGGGAATTGGGAGTTAGGCATTAGGAGTTAGAAGTTCCCCTTATTGGAAAAAAGTACGACAGACGCACGAACAGACACCCAACCGAAACAAGAAAGGTTTCTGCTCGGGGCTACGAAACCCTAAGAATAGAAATGTTTTTTACCTGAAGGCTTTTAAATTAATTACAGTCAAACCTTGATTTAGCGAGCCTCTATTTAGCGTTTCCGAGAATCGAGAACGCGTCGCGGGGATGGGTGAGAGGAGTTGCGGGGGGATTGCGGAGCTCACTCAGGCGTGACAAAACAGGAGCGTTGCGGTAAGGCCCTGTGTCCGAACGGCGTACCTGTCTAACTGCGTCATGACATTGCGACAGTGCACTCGGAGCAAGACGGCGAGCTCGCGTCGACCAACAGTGGGTCTCCGACGCCATAAGCCAACTGAACATGATCCAACAAACCATGTTCTCGCCACGCGCAAGTAAAAAAAAGTCAACCAATCAGACGGCTCCCTAGTTAGGCCCGACTACCCTTCCATCTTGGATCTTTAAATCCAATCTTCTTCACAACTTTGAATTTGAATGGCAGTTGGCTTCGCGTTCCGTTTGCGCCAGTGCAGCGAGTATGGTGGGGGTACTCGGTTAACGCGAAGTCGAACGTATTTGAGCATCGAAGTGGCGGGACCATAGTTTGTTGGATCATGCCAACTGAAGCCGATGGGACCGATCGGATTATTTCGTGTCATCGAATGCGCCTGTCTTTGATCTTGACAACAGCGCCATCTGACACGCGAGTGTATATCGCGAAGTAGTATCTCGAAGTTATTGGAACAATATTTATGAAAAAGAGCAGTGAATATCAATTAATTTTAATCAAAAATGTTATACTACGGTTTAAAATTAATTATTTACTATAAGATTTCTTGTTAATATTTAATTTAAATTTCTTCTGAATTGGAGGCGCTGTCGTAGCTACCAATGGGCTCTACGATTCGACCAAGTAAACAAAGAAGAAGGGGAAGAAGTGTTGGATAGACAGAGATAGAGAGAGTATGATCGTTTCGCAACGAAAAAACCTGTCATTGGAACATAATCGGATCATCTCTGTCTATCTCACATGGTAGAAAGAGAGGTCCGATCGACTTCAGGCATCGAAGTCCCACTGTAGTGTTTTATAATGTCAAACTGTGGAGTGTTGACGTGAGCATTGTGAAAACTGTGTTTTTCGTGGACAGTTAATCTTATATTTATAAAAGTAAGCGATTTTCTGTTAAATAACTTCTTCGTATGTCTGGTTATGAAACTGCGTCATAATTATGCTCTATATGTACGCAATAGTGCGTATTTCGCACTTGAAATGTTGACGTGCGGTGTTTTGGTGAAAATAGTCATGTGTTTTTGGATACTGCTGTCTTCATATGGATTATTCAAGCGAGTGACAGAGTATCTGCATCCATTATTCAAAAGAAAGCTCTCATTTTAAACGAGATGCTCAACGGCCCGCAAACGTTTAACCCTCCGTCCCCCACGTGGGGTCTAGGCGGACCCCAGACGCACTAATTTCATTATGACAAGTGCAATTTTGCATCCCGTTGCCTGTCGCGTTGAGTATCTTTTCTCTAAGTAGTTCTCAAGACGTCGGTAAGAGCGCGTTAATCTCTGAGGTATGTAATCCTTTTTTTCCTAATGTTTTTGTTGAAAAAAGTGATTAGGGTCCGCTCGGACCCAACGTGGCGGCCGACTGAATTTGCAATAAAAGGCTGAATTTGCAATAAAAATTTGCGAAGTTTTCTCATATTCAAAGTGTAGTGTTTGTTTGTTCCAGTTTATATTTTTGAAGTGTGATTTCGTTAGTCAGTAGTATAAGGAGGTTGTCTTTTGTATCTGATAAGGTTTAAACTTTATTATAAACTCTCTACTTGAATTCTGTTTGTTTTAATGAGCTACCATATTTTTGTTCGTGTTATTAAAAAACGAAAATAATTATTGACGCCGGTCCAATGCGATTCCACACCGTTTGCATCGTGAACGTGAGTGGGGTTCGTGTAGACCCCACGTGGGGGACGGTGTCCCTCACTTGCACGTGGGGGGCGGAGGGTTAAAGTACGTAAGCAGGAAACACATTTATTTTAACGTGTAACAGTAAACTTTCTTCCTTATTCCCGTTAAAATATTTAGTTTCCCCTTGTCTCCGTATTAGAACAAAAATTTTCAAAATATTTTTTACCACGCAGTAAAATTCAACCGAAACGGTTCATACGCCCCTGACTGTTTACATTCAGAGAGTCTGGATTGAAGCCGACCGTCAGCCCCAAAACTTACGCTAAATCCAGGTTTGACTGTTATTCCAAAATGGTAGTCCAAAAAGGGAATATTCAATGAATTATGTGGCAATATTTGAATGGGAAATCGTCCGTGCTAAATTCAGATAATGTCGAAGGGGAAACAACTTTGGTAATCCGCAGGACCGCTTGGTTATTCGCGCCAGTAATCCGAAATAATTCAATTATCCAGTGTAATCTGAGTAATCCATTTCTAATCCGAATTAATCCACTTGTAATCTATAGATTAATTTGGGCAATCAAATTGTATTCAAGAGTACTGTACTTGTAATCCACTTGTAAGGTGGAGTAAGCCGAAAAAATATTAGCAGTCGAGTGTAATCCGGAGTAATTTACTTGTTATCCAGAGTAATTCACTTGTAGTATGGAGTAATTCTCTTTTAATGTAAGCAATCAACTTGTAATCCGGAGTAATCTACCGTTAATTCGGACTAACCGACTTGTATTCCATTATTTTCTGAATTGCATTTTGTACGCAAACAATCCAGAGTAATCAAATTGAAATTCGGCGTAATACACAGACTATAAATATTTGGTTTCTCATAGAGGGAGGTTTTTGTAATTACCTAAATTTTCAAATCTACTTTTTTCACAAATTTCGATAAAATTCGACCCCAGGAGCTCGAAAATACAATTTTCAAAAAAATGTCCGTGTGTCTGTGTGTATATGTAACTTTCTTCTGTTCCCCATATCTCGGAAACTTTAAGAGCAATGATCACCAAATTCAGAAGAATTGTACCTCCGACAAATATCCACACTGAGCGAAGAATTCCCGTGTAGTTCGGGTTCACACCCCAATAGTTAGGGTGCTTTCTCTTTTTTTCTGTTTCACACGAAGGTTTGGCGCGCTTGCACTTCTGAGACGTGCGATCACCCCAACCATTCGGGTGCTCACCTAAAACAGCAGCGGCCGAAGTGGTGGGGCGCCCGCCCGAATAGTTGGGGAGCTTGCACGAATGATTCGCGAGATTCGAGTCGTCAACCGCGATGGATGTTGCGCGTTCGACGTTTGCGCATGTTCGCTAATGATTTGATTTTTAGACTCATGTGCAAGCAAAGAATAATGTTTTATATTTCTCTTACCTTCGTTAAGGATTATCCAAAGAAAAACAAGATAACTAGTTACACTTTATTCCACTGACATCTCGCACATGAACAATAAAATCGACATAAACTAGAAACAGTGACATTCGGGTAGAGCCTGATGTTCATCAGCTGCGGGCATTAGCGAACATGCGCAAACGTCGAACGCGCAACATCCAACGCGGTTGACGACTCGAAGCTCCCGAATCATTCGTGCAAGCTCCCTAACTATTCGGGCGGACACCCCACCACTTCGGCCGCTGCTGTTTCAGGTGAGCACCCGAATGGTTGGGGTGATCGGACGTCTCAGTAGTGCAAGCGCGCCAAACCTTCATGTGAAACAGAAAAAAAGAGAAAGCACCCGAACTATTGGGGTGTGAACCCGAACTACATGGGTATTCTTCGCTCAGTGCAGGTCTGATAAGAATTTGAGCTAGATCGGCCAGTACCGATTTATAAAATTTCAAAGAAATTTGTGTATTCTGTTTATATCAGAAAAACTTCGTTCATATTTTAGGAATACTACAGTACTGTATCTGACATGTTTGTTAGCGTTTTCGAGACTCGTCGAGTGACCTATTGACGAACCTTATATTCTATGACCTCTGATCATCTAGCAATACCGATATAAAAATTTTTAATATATATTGTTTATCTTGTTGATATGAGGAAAACATTTTGATTGGGAATACAATATTAATGTATATGTTTATGTTATATTTTTTCGCATCTTCAAGACGCATCGATTGCCCTATTGAAGAACATTTCACGACCTAACATAACCTTATACCAGTATCGTGATATCTCTTAATAATATTGATCATCTTTAAAATTTCGATAATTTAAATCTAAAATTATAGTTTTGAATGCGCAATTCTGAAACAGTTTACTTCTTGAGGCCTTGAAATTCAAGTTGTTTAGCTTCAAAAGTATAAATTCAAAAATATTTGTTTTGACGTTTCGTAATTTTTAAACGCTACTAATTTTTTAATATTACGTTTTTTATGTTAGTTTCTTAGACCAGGTGAAACTCATTTGAAATGTACAGTTCTTAATGATTTTTTAGAATTATTAAATTTTCACTGGCATTCAATTTTTAACTAAATCAGTTTTGAAGGTTGCCAGTTTTTAAATTTCACTATTTACAAACAAGCATTTGGTATTTTTGTGTACGCATACTATCGTCATCAACGATTTATGTCTCGTTTAATATTAATTCAAAAAATGTAGTTCTTAAGGCCATGTGACGAGTGGGTCACGTGACCAGATTCCTACCTTACCGACACTTTTTTTATTTGTAAAGTTATGTTCACACGAATAGCCACATCAAATTGGACATTTGGGATAATAAATAAGAAGAACTAAGAAAGATGGGTCTGATCCTAAATTTTAATAATCATGAAAAAAGCAAAAAAAAAATTATTTACAAAAAAAACTTTTTTCATAATTATACAAATTTCGGACCAGACCCACATTTCTTAGTGCTTCTTATTTATTATCCCAAATTTTCAACTCGATGTGGCTATTCGTGTGAAAATAAGTTTACAAATGAAAAAAGTGTCGTTGTGGTAGGAATCCGGTCACGTGACCCACTCGTCACATGGACTTAAAATTAACAAAAAAAATTAAAAACCCCTTAAATCTTGAAAATCCTATTAAAATGCCAATCCCCTTCAATTTTGTCTAAAATATTTTATGTATTTTTTCACGCTGAACCTAAATCTGGCCAAAAAAAGTGTCGCTCTCTTATGGTTTTTTAGATACCGAGCTTTTTACTCTAAAAAATATCGATTTTTCTCTATGTTTTTTGAAATACGCTGGTATTACGTATCTTTGCACGCTGAAAATTAATTACCCCCTCCCCTTAACCCCCTTGCCACTATCACGCCACAGCCTCTTGTCCCTGTCACCCCCCCCCCCCCATAAACCCCTCAACTCCTAAACAAAAATCATTGCAAATTCAAATATTTACAATCCAATAAAATCGCTTGAAAAACACATGTAATTTCATGAAATCTAATGATATTTCCTGAAATCCTGGAAAGTTTATTCAAATATCATGAGAGTTTTTTAAATCCCTTAAAATTGAAATCCTCGGAAATCTGATTGAATCCGTTAAAATTCTTTAAAAAACCCTTGGAATTTTTTCAAATATCCTAAAACCTAATAGGTCCTATACAATCCTTCAAAATCTTCCGAAAATCTAGGAAAATCTTGAAAATTCCTTCAAATTTGTTCAATTTCTTGAAAAATCCTTGAAATTTTCGGAAATATACTAAAATATTTCAAATTCTTTAAAATATTTACTTCAAATTTTGTTAAGCTCTTGAAAATTCCTGATGATCTTTTAAAATACCCTAAAATCTTTAAAATCCTTCAAAATCCCTTTACATTCTTGAAATCTATTGAAAACATTCGAAAATCTTTTTCAATCTTTGAAATTGTTTGAAATCCCTCAATTCGTATGCATACATTTTTTGAAATTAATGGGAGCCTTTAAAATCCCTTAGAATGATTTAAATCCTCGAAAAACTGATGAAATCTCTTAAAAATCCTTTGAAATATTTCTAAATTAAAAGAAATTCTTTGGAGCCGCATATTAACCAAAGTATTTGAAATTATCTGTACTATACTATACCATACGCGCGCGCTTATATTTGTATTCAAATTATTTTAATTATTACTTTATTTCATTTGAATAAATCCATACATAACGTTGTTTTTATAATATTATTGTATGTTATTATATATTTTTTTAAGTATAAGAAAGTACAGGTTATGATTAGAGTCTTGTGCAACAACTTTATAATGTTTTGATATCTGAATCTGTGAATCGTAAGTTGATCCAGCATTGGACACAAAATCTCACACCAAATAATTATAAATAGTTTAATTATGGTTATTTTCTAAAAGGAGTTTATGAATTTATTATTAAATTTATTTATAAACGTATATTAAAATTTCAAAATTATTCATATTCAATGTAATGTATAATATTTTTTCTCAAATAAAGATACTTGTAATAATTCAAAGAACCCAAATAGGCAAGCCTGGATTAAAGAGCTATCGTATTATCCCACACGAATAGTTATTTAAAATTATAACAATATTATTATAGTTGCTTTTAAGAATACTACTCTTCTAGGACATCATTCTAAATTTATCCCAACAAATTAATATTCTTAAAAGCAACTATAATAATATTTTTATATTATTTTCAATGTTTCCCACCAGGAGATCATACAGATCACCAGGTCAATCAAAAATGTCGACTCGATATTTAGGTATTTTTTGTTTAAATTCCCATGGTTATTTTCTTATTCTTACCACCGACATTCGGTAAACGTAGAACAAATATTTTCAGTGAGCCAAGGGGATATGGAAAAGGGCGGTAACGTAAATGCACCTATTTGCGTCCGCGCTCCCATTTGCGTCCTAACCTGATTGAAAAATAGTAAATTTAATGAATTTTTATACTTATTGATTCATGAAGAGTATTTATTTTATTCTATTAACAATACTCCACATGCGTTTTATCATATGTGTTTTATCGAAATTTGGAAATATAACACGAATTTCATTTTTCATGTTGCGAGCCGTAAGTGGCCATATGTGTTTACTACACGGAAAAAATTTATCCGTAAAAAAGTCACGAACTAGTAGCTAGGTCTCGGATATGAGAAAAATTCATCGGATATTTATGTATTTTCGTAAATAACCTGCGAACTTTGAGAAAGATTGACGAACTCGATGTGAACATTCTAAAACGGTTCATCACTTCTTTTTC
>CAKNYM010052830.1:371735-382804 GCA_932195095.1 Andricus curvator
CAGAGCCCTCACGAGCTTGCCCGACAAATCTGGGAACTAGAAAGTAGGTTCGCCTGTACGTGGCCCGCGCAAATGCTCACGCAAACGCGCGGTGCTTGTGTGCGCTCGTATGTGTGCTTCGAGCTCGTCGGATGAGTGGCTAGAAGTTTTATAATACCTATTTTGTTTGGCCTTGATGGCTGCGCGTGTTCACGTACTCCTGGTTTATGTTTAGGAACTGGTGAGTCAGCAGTCTTTGAGGGTTCGAATCTTTTGAGTTGCGAATTTATAAATTAATATAAATTAAATCGCAAAAATAAAATTTTTCCTCTTTATATTTCAGTCTGAAAATTTCAGGAACTGTTCGTAGGAAATTCGAACTGTTCGTAAGAAACTTCGAAATTTATCCGTATATTTATCATAGAAATAAGGATGTAATGTTTCATTTTTTTATCTCGTATCCGAGACCTAGCTACAAGTTCGTAACTTTTTCACGGATACATTTTTTCCGTGTAGTCCAGGTATTACGTCGAAATAATGAGTGAAATTCCCGAAAAATTACAACATGGAATGTTTTTAATGAGAAAGTTTCGTTAAGGGGTTCCTTTTTAACATATCAAAAATGCTGGAACAGATAAATTGCCAAACCGGGTTTTTTCTTCGAAAACAGTTCCAAAAGTTACTTTTGCGTGGACGGATAATTCCCATTGCATTTTAGAGTAAAATGTCCAACAGAAAAATGAAGGAGAACAAAATTATGAGCAAATTTTGTTAAAAAAATAATCCGCTATCTTCCATAGGTTTCGAGTAAGGATATATTGAAAAAAAAACGCTTTTTTGGATTTTCGGTGAAAAATCACTAAGTTTCAAAAAACACTGTGTACCTTTGCACCTAATTACTACACGGAAAAGTATTCCACAGGTGAGTAAAGGTAGACTCGATTTGCTGTGATTTCAAAAAAAAAAAAAAACAATGTCCTACCTATAATAGGTCATAAGTTATGACCCCTCAAAGTTGGCCATTTTTGCCTGTTTTTACGGGCAAAAAAGTGAAGTTCAGTTTTTTCAAAATAAATCGAGTCAGGTTTAGTTTGCATTGATGATACCAGAGGATGAAAAAGAGTCTATAAAATTCTGGGTACATCTAAAAAAAGTCTTTTAGACCTATTTTTTTGGGAATTGCAAGGTTTCAAAAATTTCATTTTTGTTTGCATTTTTGACTAAAAACGAAAAAGTTGTATTTTTTTTAAATACCTCGTTTCCTGTAGATCCTACGGCAAAGTTTATACAGAAGAAATGAAAGTGGAGTCAATTTAGCGTAATTTAAAAGAAAAACTTTCCTAGCCCTAATAGGTCACGCGATATGACCTTGGAAAGTGCACTCTTCCTGCATAGAGGCACCTGAGCGTACCGTAAAGTAGAACTACGCTCATATTTCGATGTTTTTGTCCCAAATAAGTGTATACATTTCATTTATCATGTATAAAACGTCTCTTGCTATTGATAAATAATTTTTTATAACAAAAGCTTGCTATCACCACTTGTGATTACTTTTTGGCCCTTTTTAGTACTTTCGTGGCAAAAAAGTGATTCTAATTGATTGAAAATGTGTGATATGTTTTTTTATCAATAAACAAATATTTTTTATTAATAATTGTTCATAACAAAATCTTGCGATAGCCACTTTTGAGTACTTATTGAGTACTCTTCTAACAAAAAAATAATTATATTTGAATAAAAATGTCATATATATTTTTTATCAATAAACAAATAGTTTTTCCATAATTTTTTGTAACAATATCTTCTAATGAATGTTTAATCAAATATAATTACTTTTTTTTAGAAAAGTACTCAAAAAGTACTCAAAAGTGGCTATGGCAAGATTTTGTTATGAACAATTATTAATAAAAAATATTTGTTTATTGATAGAAAAACATATCACACATTTTCAATCAATTGGAATCACTTTTTTGCCACGAAAGTACTAAAAAAGAGCCAAAAAGTAATCACAAGTGCTGATAGCAAGCTTTTGTTATGAACAATTATTTATTTATCAATGGCAAAAGACGTTTTATACATGTTAAATGAACTGTATACATTTATTTGGGACAAAAACTTCGAAATATGAGCGTAGTTCTACTTTACGGTACGCTCAGGTGCCTCTATGCAGGAAGAGTGCACTTTCCAAGGTCATATCTCGTGACCTATTAGGGCTAGGACAGTTTGTTTTTTTTAAATTAAGCTAAATTGACTCCACTTTCATTTCTTCTGTATAAACTTTGCCGTAGGATCCACAGCAAACAATGCATTTAAAAAAAAACACAACTTTTTCGTTTTTAGTCAAAAATGCAACAAAAAATTTTTTTTTTAAACCTTGCAATTCCCAAAATAATATGTAGGTCTAAGAGACTTTTTTTTAGATGTACGCAGAACTCCACTTTTTTGCCCGTAAAAACAGGCAAAAATGGCCAACTTTGAGGGGTCATAACTTATGATCTATTATAGGTAGTACATTGTTCTTTCTTTCAAATCACAGAAAATTGAGTCTACTTTCACTCACGTCTGACCCACTTTTCCGTGTAGTAATTAGGTGCAAAGATACACAGTGTTTTTTGAAACTTAGTGATTTTTCGCTGAAAATAAAAAAAGTGGGGTTTCTTCAATATGTCCTAACTCAAAATTTATGGAAGATAGCGGATTATTTTTTGAAAAAAATTTTCTCATAATTTTGTCCTCTTTCTTTTTTTCTGTTGGACATTTTGCTCTAAAATGCAATGGGAATTATCCGTCCACGCAAAAGTAACTTTTGGAACTGTTTTCGAAGAGAAAACCCGGTTTGGAAGTTGATCTGTTCTAGTATTTTTGATATGTTAAAAGGGACCTCTTAACGAAACTTTATAATCAAAAACATTCCATGTTGGAATTTTTCGGGAGCCAAACTACCAGATGACTGGACTATATTACTCCGTGGAGTTGTCAAACATTTGTCCACGACGACATCCCTCTTCCGGTTGGCCTTTACGTGGTGGGGGCTCACATTTCTAGTGGTGGGGGCTCACGTTTCCCAATTATCACTAGAAGATCTCTAGAATTCACTAAACCAACCCCAAGAAGTCTTGCAAACCGGCTCGAAAAGCCGTTTTACCCAATTTTTTGAAAGACTTCAAAAGATTTGAAAAATTTAAAAGATTTCCAGGAGTTTAAAGGATTGCAAAGAATTTTAACAGCTTTCAAAAGGAAATTCTTGGAAAGTCTAAGGATTTTCATTATGTTAAGGAATTTTCAATGCCTTTAAACTTTTTAAGAAATTTCAAAAGATTTAAAAGATTATACGACAGTCTACGGGATTGCCCAAGAACTAATTTAGGGGTTTAATATTATTTCAAAGATTTCAAGGGCTTTTTAGAGAAAAGAATGAGAATTTTGAAAGATATCATAGGATTTATAATATTTTAGGCTATTTTTAATGATTTCAAGAGACTCTAAAGGATTTCAAAGATTTCAAATAATTTTTTTAAACGATTTTAGGTGATTTTTACCGGATTTAAATAGGTATGTTTGCATTGCAACAAGAATTTTAAGGAAATCGACTATAAACTAGAATCTGAAATAATAAAAAATCATCTTCTCCGCTTTCAAATTTAAAGTTTAATATGTGTTAACCACCGCCATTTACACTGATCTATTACTTTCTTCCCTAGGGTAGAAAACTCGATTGTCGACCCACTCCATAGGCATGAAAGTCGAATTTTCCATTATCGTTGTGATGAAAATGGATGCGTTTTTCAGTTCACTTCGGTGAAGTAAAGATATTACTTGAAATCGCTGAAGATTTTGGAATTTCTATCAAAAAGATTTCTGGAAAATTTTCGAATGATTTAGGTTTTATTTTAAAAGATTAAAATACATTTCACGTATATCAAGAAAGTTAAAACTTACTTATGTCAAATAAATTTAGAGAAATTAGTGAAGTACATTTTACGTTTTGGTATCCTATTTTTACTTTCTTCTCCGGTTCTCTTTCTGTATTGGAATTTGAATTTCTACAATTTTTAAGTTTTACAATTGAAAATTATTGATTTTTGAAAATATATAGTCGCAAAATATTCAATTTACAAGATCATTCTTTCAGCGAAGTGGCTAGATCTAGGCTCACCAAAAAGATTTGTGCCACGCTCACCGAATTTCGGCGAAACTTGTGAAGGGTTACGGTAGAATTATTGAACCGCCGGATGCGAGAACCAGCCCGACGCTCGAAAACGCGTAAAAATATTGTCCGATCGTCTCAAAAAATGAAAATTTTCCAAATCGAAAAATCAATTTTTTGAAAATGTAGAATTGTAGAGAATAAGGAAATGAAACTTCTTCCCATTAGAATTTTTTTCGCCAAACGTTTATTTTTAATAATAAAAACAAAACATTGAAAAAAAGTTTCTCCCTCATTTAATTAAGTTTTGAAACTTAAATCGTTCTAACTCGGCCAAATATTATTGAAATGAGTTCATATTTGCAGGACATATTCAAAATACTCTAGCCATGCCTAGGAAATTATGAAAAAGTTAACAATTGCTTATTGTTTAATAATTTTTAATTGCAAAATGAGGTCAATCGATAATTGTGTTTTCTTGGTTTCGCCGGTAAAAAGTATCCAGGTAACTTCGACTTTCAAACAACTTCCAGTGAGAGATTTGTTCAGCAATGTTGAATGAAGTTTTTTGGAAAATCTCATATCTATTCGTTAAAAATTCACTGAGATATTCACATTTGGAAAAAGTGCTCGACGTCTGCCTGCGCAGACTGAACGTCGAGAACGCTGCCTGACAGAGCAGTCCTCACGACGCATTAGCCATAATAGCCAACAGCGCGGGCAGACGTCGAGTACATTTTCCAAATCTCAATATCTCAGTAAATTTTTTGCGAATCGATATGAAATTTTCGAAAAAACTTCATTCAACATTGCTGAACAAATCTCTCACTGGAAGTTGTTTGACAGTCGAAGTTACCTGGATACTTTTTACCGGCGAAACAAAGAAAACACTATCATCGATCGACCTCATTTTACAATTAAAAATTATTGAACAATAAGCGATTGTTAACTTTTTCATGATTTCCTAGGCATCGCTAGAGTATTTTGAACATGTCCTGCAAATATGAACTTATTTTAATAATATTTGGCCGAGTTAGATTGATTTAAGTTTTGAAACTTAATTAAATCAGGGAGAAACTTTTTTTCAATATTTCGTTTTTATTATTGAAAATAAACGTTGGGCGAACAAAATTCTAATGGGCAAAAGTTGCATTTCCTTATTCTCTACAATTCTACATTTTCAAAAAATTGATTTTTCGATTTGGAAAATTTTAATTTTTTGAGACGATCGGACAATACTTTTACGCGTTTTCGAGTGTCGGTCTGGTTCTTGCATCCGGCGGATCAATTATTTAAGACCAATAAACAAGTGCAATCCATTTCGATTCGCTAAAAAACTATTTCTGATCTAAGAATATATATTATTTTATTATTATTATTATTATAGATTAGCAGTTCGAACTCGAAAGTTCATTGCCTCATCTACCCGAGACCGCCACACATCTCTGTCTTGTGCATTCTCCATCCAGTTTAAGTAATCATGTCCTAGTTCTTTTAGATCATCCCTTACATTTTTCTCCCATCTGTTTCTCGGTCTGCCTAGGGGTCTCTTACCAGTCGGTCTCCCTCTTAAAACTTGCGCCACTGTTCTTTCATTGCCCATTCTTGCTACATGCCCCGCCCATCTTAATTTACGCGCTTTCATTACTCTATTAATATTTTCTGACCCGTAGAGAGCGTGCAGCTCATCATTATGCAGTTTTCTCCACTCGCCGGTCTCTTCGTCCCTTTTTGGACCATAGATTTTTCTAAGTACTTTATTCTCGAAAACTCTAAACCTATTCTCTTCTCCTTTCGTCAGCGCCCACGTTTCACACCCGTACATGACGACCGGCATTATTATCGTTTTGTAAATTCTTACTTTGATGTTTCTAGATAGCGATCGCGATTTTAGTAGCGTGTTTGCTGCATAATAGCACCCATTGCCAGCGTGCAGCCGCGCATTGATTTCCGTTTTAATCTTATTTTCGCTAGTTATAATAGACCCGAGGTATTTAAACTCGTTAACCCTTTCGAATTTCATATTTCCGGCCATTAGATCCCCGTCTTGATTACTTTGTCCGGACCTGACGACGGTCATATATTTTGTCTTCGATTCGCTAACTTCCAAGCCAATCTCTTTGGCTTTTGCGATCAAGATTTCTGCATTTTTAGCTACCGTTTCTTTATCATCCCCTAGTACGTCGAGATCATCCGCATATCCAAGAATTTGTATTACCCCATTGAGGGTAGCACCGGTCGGATTCGCCTGCACTTGCCTAACCACGTATTCTAAAACTAAGTTAAAAAGGACGCACGAAAGTGCATCGCCCTGTTTCAGGCCATCGCGGATCGAAAACTCTTCAGATAAACTACCGTTTACGCGTATTCTACCCTTACTGCCGCTTAAGCAAATTTCGATAAGTCTAACCAATTTTCTTGGCACACCCAAGAACTCTAGGATCCAGTACATTCGCGCGCGTATAATAGAGTCGTAAGCTTTTTTAAAATCGATAAATACCCGTGTAGAAATTTGGTCATGGCCCAAACAGGGCCCAGGCTTGGCAAAACTAGGCCCTGGCCTGGCGATCTAGTCTGGGCCAAGCTTGAATGAAACGCCAAATCTGGCCAGGGCCAGGTTATATTGCCAGGCTCGATCGCCCAGCTTGGTCCAGGCTTGGCCCTAGTTTATTATCGATTCCCAGCCAGTTATCATTTCTCAAACTACTACCAGAATCTGTGGTAACCTCAGGCGACATGGTAATTTTCATTTTCCCTTACAAGATTCTGATTTAAAATATTTTCTCCAATGATCTGATCCACATTTCCAAATTGAGGTATTTTATTGATTATCTCGCCGGGTTCTGATTCTTCCTCATCATCTGCGTCATCATCATCTATATACAATAATTTTTCAATTTACGTCCGCCATGCTTGTTTTGTAAATTAAAGTTTTAAACATCATTACATACATCAACAATATATTTACACTCGATAATTCGATGAAAAAGTTTTCTCAATTTGAGGTTAGAAGTCACATGTAATCTTGATGTGAAAATATTATTTATAATTAATATAAGTATTTACTTGCACTTTCACCGCGTAAATATGGGATACTGCCGAGTGCTCGATGCCTCCGGACTCTCAGAGTGCTTTTTATTTTAGGCATTTTTATCGCAATTTAATTTCAATGATGATTTGTATTTTGTTCATCGACCATCATCATCAGCACCATCACCACTATTCTCAATCACTCACACAAAATTTATAAGTTCAGTTTGGCTCAAATTATGACTCGAATTACCTGTCAAGATACTTTAAGAATGTTAATTTATACCAAATTAGCCACTTTGGAAAGATTCACACTCGAAACTCCAAAGTAATAAGTAAACAAAGAGAATAGTACTACGCCATCTGTCGTCAATTTTTGGAACTTTGACACTAGCTGGACCCAAGCTCGAGCCATTGCAAAATTCGAGCTAGATCCAGGCTAGGGGCGCCCAGCCTGGCCCAAGTCTGGAACATAGAACAAACTTGGCGATTTCTGCGCGGGTAGCTGATGTACTGCTTCTTTAAATTCCCATTTCTTTTCTAACAGTTGTCTAATTGTAAACATTTGATCGCTTGTAGATCGGTTTCGGCGGAATCCACACTCGTAATCCCCAATGATTTCCTCGGCAAAAGGAGTTAGTCTACTTAGGATAACATTAGACAGGATCTTGTAGCACGAAGGCACAAGTGAAATTCCCCGATAGTTGTTACAGTTAGTTTTATCGCCTTTTTTAAAGATGGGAATAATGATAGAGGTATTCCATTCTTCCGGCATGCGTTCTGTTTTCCAAACTGCGCGTATCAATTTACAAATTTGCCTTGTGAGGCAAGGGCCTCCATTTTTTATCAGTTCTGACGGTAGGTCATCGATGCCCGCGGCTTTGTTATTTTTCAACTTCTTTATGGCCATTTCTATTTCTATATCAGTAGGATCGTTAATTAATGGATCAGCAGTGTGGATTTCGCCGAGATTACCTTCAACGGGGGCTTCGCGTACATTTAATAGTTTATCGAAATAATCTTTCCATAAATTCAGTCTCTCTGTCGCATCGGCTACTAGATTGCCATTTTCGTCCCTCATTACTTCCGTTCTACTTTGAAAGCCTTTCCTTATAAAATTGATTCCCCTGTACATCTCACGCGGGTTATTTTGTTTATTATGCGCTTCTATTGCTAGTATTTTATTCTTTTCCCACTCCCTTTTCTTGGATCTATAGAGCCTATTTGTACTTTTGCTAATCTCGAGATATTTCTTATGTGTTTGATCGCACTTATTTTGTAAACTACTTAGTCTGGCCTTCCGACGTTTCTCAAACCAGAGTTTGCACTCTTCGTCAAACCATGGTTTGCTTTTGGTTACTTTCTTAAAACATATCGTAAGTTTCGCGGCTGCCTTTATCGCCTTTTTCGTATTGCTCCACAGGGTTTCCGGGTCCTCCTCGTGATTATTGTTATCGTCTCTCTGTTCTTGGAGAGCGTCGAAACTATTAGAAATCTCAACTTGGTAATTTAATGTTTCTGTTGCTGTTTTGAACTTATCTATATTGAAACGAACTGTTGTCTCTGTGCGGCTTGTTTTCTTACTTAACGCTAGCCTAGATCTTAGTTTTACTATCACGAGAAAATGGTCTGAATTTAAATCCGCTCCCCTATACGATCTTATATCGAGAATGTTTGTATGACGTCTTCTGTCTATTAGAACGTGATCAATCTGATTGTGAGTATTGCCATCTGGTGATGTCCAGGTGGCCTTATGTATATTTTTATGCTTGAAATATGTGCTTTTGACAACGAGGTTCTTTGAAGCTGCAAAGTTTATTACTCTGGTTCCATTATCATTACTGACGTCATGCAAACTTTCTGATCCTATTGTAGGCCTATACATTGGTTCTTTTCCAATTTTCGCGTTGAAATCCCCCAATACTATTTTTGCGTCAAACGTTGAGAACTTGTCAAAAACCTGCTCGATTGTTTCATAAAAAAGATCTTTAGTGTCTTCGTCTTTGTCCTCGGTGGGGCAGTGCACATTGATTAATACGTGTTTGCTGAAATTACCCTTTATTACAATGTATGATAACCGGTCGTTAATGAATTGCATGTCGATAAGTGCTTGCGAAATTCTTTTATCAATAAGAAAACCAGTCCCCAGTCTTTGCCCCTTAGCTCCTCCCCAGTAGAAAGTATAGTTATCCCTAGAAATTGACGCGAAATCGCCCGACCAGCAGGTTTCTTGAAGTGCTATTACGTCAGTTTTGTATTCAATTGCTATCTTAATAAGTTCGCTAAATCGGCCAGTTTTTAGACTACGCGCGTTTAGAGTTCCCACCCTTAGATCTTTAACTGTAGTTTTTTGTTTTTGCAAGTTAGCCATGGTAGTTTCAAGATAATCCGCACGTTAGGATCCTATTCCGATCGTAGGTGAGTCCACTGTCCCAGGAGTGATAACCCCCATACCTCCCTAGGTCTAAGTATGGGAGCTTTCCGACTCTGACAAGGACCATGTCAACTTGTCGTCAGACACATTACAGTTTCATCCTCGTACCCTAACGTCCCCCTGCAAGGCAGCGCGCCTACTGGCATCAATACCCCTTTGGCCCTATGCAGGCGAATCATTCCACACATCCCTTGCGGGCAGTGTCATCGCTGCAGTGTCCAATGGGCAGCAGGATTTTTCCCTTACAAGATTTTTAGTTTTGGTTCGGGTGTAGTTTCTAGGTGGGTACACGCGGCACCTTGGCTTGCCAGAACCCACCCATTGTGTATGAACGCGAATGGGTGGGTCCCCCCAAGCCATGGTTGTCGTGTACCTATTTTTTACCAGTGCTAGATTCACCACACCCACGACTGGCTCCTATCGGCTGTCCGCGACTGCTTATTCTTGTATTCGCAGTTAACCTTGGGGGCTGTTCAGCCTAACGGGCCGTTCCTCTATCCGCAACCTGAGGACGCGCTACGTAGTGGTGATAGGAAACCCACCGAGTAGATATATTATTTTATAGAAAAAAATTTTTCTTTCGACAAATTGCTACAAGTTGCACCGGAAAATTCTAAAATCACGACAAAATATCATTGTACCGACATACAATGCGTACAATTGCGTCCGCCTGATTCGTTTTTGAATGTATTTGCGTCCACGGGTTGCCCCTATTTGCGTCCGGACGCAAACTGGTACTTGCACCATTTTGCGTCCACGTGATAATAAATCGTTCGGTCGCAAATAGGGACAGAATTTGTAGGACCCTATTTTCGTCCGCTCTTCTAAGGTAGATAGACTCGAATTATTCCGATAAAACTTATGTCACTTCATAGGCTGGACCGCAGGAAAAAACAGTGCATATCGAAAGAGAATTATTTTTCACATCACTTACGACAATTTTCAGCATAAATACACTCACAGTTAAATTATTTCGAATATTTTAAACATACAAACGCACGCATGTACACTAAAATGTTGTTGTAGCTAGGTCTCGGATACGAAAGAAAAAAATGAAACATTACATCCTTATTTCTATGAGAAATATATGCATAAATTTCGAAGTTTCTTACGAACAGTTCGAATTTCCTACGAACAGTTCCTGAAAATTTCAGACTGAAATATAAAGAGGAAAAATTTTATTTGTGCGATTTAATTTTATATTAATTTATTAAATTCGCAACTCAGAAGATTCGAACCCTCAAAGACTGCTGACTCTCCAGTTTCTAAACATAAACCAGGAGTGCGTAAACACGCGCAGCCATCGAGGCCAAACAAAATAGGTATTCTAAAACTTCTAGCCACTCATCCGACGAGCTCGAGGCACACATACGAGCGCACACACGCACCGCGCGTTTGGGAGAGTGTGTGTGTGTGCCACGTACAGGCGAACTTAGTTTCGAGTTCCCAGATTTGTCGGGCAAGCTCGTGAGTGCTCTG
>CAKNYM010052831.1:2734-60286 GCA_932195095.1 Andricus curvator
ATATATATATATATATATATATATTAGGGGTGTTAAAAAAAACAAAGAAAATCCGAACCTCAACTTGCATCTTCGATTTTTTTGTTCCTTTTGGTTAAAAAATATACCTCCTGGAAGGAGAAATAAATTGGATAATATTTAGAGGTCGCTCATCGTGAATTTGTCTGTTTTCAACAGAAAAATCAATTTCTCTCAAAAACGGTGAATCATAACGCAAAATTGTAAAGAATATAAAAGATGCGTCTCATTAAAATGAGTATTTTTTGAACATAAGTTTTATTGAAATTATACATAGTTAAGGAGATATATGAAGAAAATTGTTATAAAGAAGCGTTAATCATCTATCCACGTACTAAGATGTCTTTAATACACATTTAAATTATTTTTAGGTCCTTGAAAAAAATTCATATAAAGAAATTTTTTTTAAATAGTAATGTTGCATATTTTTTAATTTTAAACATCTCACAATTTAAAGGTAACTGTTTCTATGATATTTATGTAATACCTTTATGTAAGAGTGAATAAAGCTTGCTATTGCTTCACAGCCAGCTATGCAGAATCTCTCACAACATCGAAAGTAGAAAAGGAAAAGATATAAATGTTGTAAAAGATCATAGAAAGAGTTACCTTTAAATTGTGAGATGTTTAAAATTAAAAAATAGGAAAAATCGCTATTTTTGAAAGATGTGTTCATAGTAATGATTTTCAAGGACCTAAACATAATTTAAATGTGTGTTAACCCTCCGTTCACAGACTTCTTTTCCTCACCTTCCGTTTACAGACAGGGTCTTTTAAGCCTGAGTCAGTTTTTGAACTGTTTCTGGCCTTCAAAAAAAACTGGAAAAATTCTGGGTTACTTAAAGCATTTACCATATGATTCAATTGTTGTTGATGGTAATTGTTGCAAACGTTTTTGATCAAAATCTTTTCCTGTAAACGAGATATTCCAGTTTAAAAAATTGTCTGTGCCTTAAAAGCCCCTGTCTGTAGACGGAGGGTTAAAGACATCTTAGTACGTGGATAGATGAGTAAAGCTTCTTTATACAAATGTTCTTCATATACCACCTTAACCATGCATAATTTCAATAAAACTTATCTACAAAAAATACTCATTTTAATGAGATGCATCTGTCATATTCTTTACAATTTTGCGTTATGATTGACCGTTTTTGGAAAAAATTAATTTTTCGGTTGAAAACAGACAAATTCACGATGAGCGACCTCTAAATATTATCCAATTTATTTCTCCTTCCAGGAGGTTTATTTTGAAACCAAAAGGAACAAAAAAATCGAAGATGCAAGTTGAGGTTGGGATTTCCTTTTTTTTAACACCCCTAATATATATATATATATATCTATGTATATATATATATATATGTATATATGTGTGTTCTGAACTATTTAGTAAATAAGATGATTAAAAGGGAGAAAGGGGCAATGATAGCAATGTTCATACACTTAAAGGCGGCGCTTGGCTCATTAGACCGAGGCGAGATAGAAAAAGTTATGGTGATAAAGGGGATACCAGACTTGGAGGAAGAAATGAAGAGAAAGGGGGGGGGGGAGTTAGGATAAGGAACGAAAAGATATATACGCTGGCATACGTAGACGATATAGTGCTGATGGCAGAGGATGAAGAAGGGATGGCGGGCTTATTTACAGGATTAGAGAAATATTTAGATGAGAGAAAGTTGAATTTAAATGTAGAAAATACAAAGATAATGAGATTTAAAAAAGGAGGGGGAAGAAAGAAGGAATGGATGGGAGATGGAAGGGAATAAAAATAAAAGAGGTAAAAGAGATTAAGTATTTGGGATATACCTTGCAAACAAATGGAGATCATATAGCTCATAAGAGAAAGTATAAAAACGCGGCCAGAATAATGAAACAGATATGGGGAATAGAAAAAAAGAAGGTTTAAGAAAGATTGGAGAAGGAGAATGTGGTTATTTGATACGCTGGTATAGCCGGTATTAGGTTATGTAGCGGAGATATGGGCATGAAAGGAAAGGAAAGAGATTGAGAGTTTACAAAAAAGGTATATAAGGTGGACGCTAGGGTTAGACTGGAGGTCGCCGGGATATATGGTGGGAGAAGCTCAAAGGGATGATTTAAGTACTAGAGCGGAAAAAGGGCATGGAATTTTGAGACGAAGTTGAGGGAGGGAAAGGGAGGGCGATGGAATTCACGAGATGGGAAGAAGAAAGGAGGGAGTTCTTTAAGGCTAGAGATATAGAAGACGGGACTGGAGTAAACTATGGAGAAGTGGGAAAAACGGAGAGGGAAATACAATTAATAGAAAGATGGGAGATGATTGAGGAATCAAAATATAATAAATGGTATAAGATAATAAAAAAGGAAGGAGTACACGTACAGGAGTACACGGAGGAGTACACGGAGTAGGAAACGAGGTAAGGGAGGGGATGTATTGGGAAAAGGAAGAGAACAGAATGTGCAGAATATGTGAATGGCTGGAGGAAACATGGGAGCATGTATGAGAAGGATGTAGGAGAGGAAAGGAAGATAAGCTGGCAAGAGAATGTGGAAAAGATTCTAGGGGAGGATGGTTTGGGGGAAGAGTGGATGTTGGAGTTAGACGGTGCTATGGGAGCGAATGACAAAGAATGAAAGAATGGAAGCAAAAAAATGGCAAAATGGAGGTACAAGAGAAGTGAAAAAAAAGGAAACGGAAGTTGCGTAAATTAGAAGCGTAAAGATTTGTAAGTAATGGTTATGTAATGGCATAAGTAGATTAACCTTCATCTGTTCGCGTGGGCGGTCAAGTGACCGCCTTTTTGGAATTTCGAATGTCGTGCTCACCAGTGAGCTTTGGGTGAGGTGGGAGGGGCATGTATTCTTTAATTACACTTACGAGCGCTAGTTCCGGCACATGTTAGATTGACCCATCCCCCTCAGTTCAGTTCCAAACTCGGAGACTCAAGGTCGGGCGGTCTGGTGATAGTCTTGCGAACGCCGACGGGAATTTTTTTCGTCACACTGGCGGTCTGATAACAGTCTTACGAACGCCGAGGGGAATTTTTTCCGTCACTTTGGCGGTCTGGTGACAGTCCTGCGAACGCCGAGGGGAATTTTTTTCGTCACATTGGGTGGTCCGGTGACAGTCGTGCGAATGCCGATGGGAATTTTTTTCGTGCTGTTTAAATAAAGAATTTTGATCAAAAAGGTGTTTGCCGAGTTGTATCAGAGTTCCTTTGCTTTCGTGGGACGATAAGTAGAGAAAACAGCATGATAATCATGAAAAAACGTGGGCGGTCAACCGACCGCCCGCGCGATCGCCCATGTGACTCAAGTTGGCGCGAACGCATGAAGGTTAAGATGTGTTTGCGTTATCGCTCTCTCTCTCGCTCGCTTGCACTCTCGCTTTCAATCACCCGCTCACTCGTTCGCTAACACGTCCCAAATTGCGCTATCGTCAAAAATGGAAATAAGTATCTAGATATAAGATTTTCTGTAAATAGGTGTAAATAACTGTAAATAGTAAGGATAAGATTTTATAAAATAGGTAGCCGGAAGTATTGTGAGAAATAAGTCATGTAAACCCTTAGGGGACACATTATGAATAAAGAAGAAGTATTAAATATAGTAAGGAAGAAATGACAAATTTTGGAAAGAAATATTTATGAGAACGATGTTAAACATATCAAAATAATGTATTTAACTAATTTTATTTTTTTCGGACTTTTTTATATCGCTGTCAATCGATTTCCAACGACCTAAAAGTATATCTAATTTTGAAGAAAAATTCTTTAGTGGCAGAAATCATTGAAAAATCATTGAAAATTATTTAAACATATAACATTTCTTATAAAAATATTGTTTGTTCTTTCTCAACTGGTTGAAAAATGGACCTGTGGTTTGGTGTTTCAACCCGAACCAAAAAAAAATTAATTTTAGGTGGGAATACTTGACGTACTCTGCCCCATATAATCTTATTTTATAAATCTGAAAATCTTAAAAAAGTGGTACTTCTGAAAAGTTAAAAAAAATGTAAACTTCGTTGTTAAATAAAAAATTAACAAAGTTTATTATAAAAAATCCCAACTCACAAATCTTTCCGAAATTTCAAAAGCTTGCATAAAAAAAAGGGTACTCAAATGTTTGAAATTTTCGAACATTTTGAACTATGAATGAACTGTCAATGAAAAGCCTTCTTTTAAAAACGAACGTCAAGGAAATTATATCTTTACTAAATATTTCTACTTTACCAGCATATGAAAGTTCCTTATAAAGCGATAATTGTCTGATCTTTCCACACTGCGCATGCGTCGTGTCAGTAACTGTATTAGTTAATGTTGGCGTGCTTATTTAAAATGATTAAGGGCCGATTTCACCAACACCGATAAAATGGGCGATTAACTTCTCATGATTATTTTTTAATCAATGATTAAACCGGCGTTAACTTGCCTTGCGTCCTAGCGGGTTCTCTGATCACATTTTAATCCTTGATTAGTTAACCGTATATCCGGTTCGTAATAATCCGATTTTCTATGCATACAGCGATTCTGATCGGCTCAGACAAGAAGGACCTTTAAGTTTCTTGCGCGCGAACGGTACAAGCTGACAACGACGTTAACCAAGTCAAGTGATATCTAGCAGAATTCCTTTTCGTCAAGAAGTGAAATAATTTTGCGTGGATGTAATATATTGAAATAATGTTAAAAATTTCCATCACTATTTCAGTTCGAAAACCAATTATGTTAATTACAAAGGCACTAATAGTGATTAATTAAAGACACTCAGAAATATTTGCTGCATATATGAAAAACACACAAGAAAGAAGCTTCATTGTGCGCACTGCAAGGTTACATTGGTCAAATATTAATTTTCAGCACTGTAAAATAATTTGTGCTACTGAATTCTTATTTCGTTAACTTGTATATTTTACATATATATTGTCTTTAAAAACGAATTATATCTTCTGAAGATGTGAATTAAACAGCAGGTAAGAAAAGTGAGGTTATAGGAACAAAATTTACACTTTATGGAAGCCTCATCAAAGATATGTTGGCCTCATAGTTTGTGTCATCAACATGTTGATAAAAAGAAAAGCTTAGATATGATACAAATTATTATAAAAATGATCTACTTTCGCTCTGAAAATGCTCCAAATGCTAAAGTGCATACTTTGATTTTTAGGTTCTGTTCTGCTAACCAGCGTTAATCGCCGATTAACTCCGTTAACCGCCCAAAATCGACTGGTTAAGGGGATTTCTTAGAGGCAGAAAACTGTATTCCAGTTTCTGGCCGCACAGTTGAGTATTTTTGTCTTAATTTTTACATACGTCATCTAAATGATATTCTGTTTTGCTGACAATAACCGGTTTTTCGAAAAAATGTTTATATTTTGTTTGATAATCAAAAAGGTAAGTAGAATAGCAGTGCCGCTCAGTGTTAGCTGTGTCTGCGTTTTCTGCGCTTGCTGTTGGACCCTTGTCAAACCAGAGGAGACAGATACCTCGCGGCGAGTCGAGTTAGCCGGAACGAATAACCCTTGCATTGTTATGAGATTAAGATGATGAGAATAAGATTGTTAATTTCATGAAAATCTACTCCCTAATCTCCCTAACCTACTCCCTAAATCTGAATTAGTAGAAATTAGTTTCAAAACATTTTTTAATTATTTTTTGATATTATTTTCTTTAGAAAAACATAGTTAAGTCGTTGAAACCTCCCCACAGCAAACTTTCCGTCTCTTACTCCATTTACATTCCCCTCCCCTCACTTCCCCTCCTTGGAAAATAGTACGTTGGACGGACGGACACCCGACCGAAACTATAAGGGTTTAAGCCCGGGTCTACAAAACCCTCAAAACTAGAATAATTAAACAATATTATTCAGCAGAAATATTTTTCATGTATTATTTACAAAGCTTAAAAAACAAAAAACTTCTATCAGGGGCTAGGTAAGAGGCAGTGGCCATAGTCATTGGTATTTTTACCTAACGTATTTTTCCGATTTGCAACAAAAATTTCTTCAAAGAAGTTATGCATATTTGAATGTTGTGCTTTTGTTTTCCTGAAACCCAAATTTTCCTCTTAAAACCTCTATAACTGTTAACCTCATTGCGATATTTTTGTCGCGTTTCATTTGATTCTGGTAGCGTTTATTGTCTTCTTTTGTAATCCGCAGGATAATTTAAAAAAGGTTTAAAATTAACATAAATTCCAGAAAATCTTTTTTCTTTTTTTTCTTCAAATTTTGAGAACATGAAAAAATACGTTCTGCAAAACCCCACCTTTTTATTCTTCCAAATATTTTTTTAAAGGTTCTGCCACGAAGGAAAAGTAAGAAATAGTATCCCTGTAAGGGGGAGTGGGAGGAGCAACGTCCAAGAATTCGTTAATGTTTGCCACGAATGGAAACCCGTGAGCCACCTCATGCACATGCGCACTGACGGTTGCCATGCCAACGATGTCATCACTCGTTGGAAGTTTTGAATTTGTTTTTTGAACAAACGAACATAACCTGCATATGCATAGAGATGTCAAAATATAACATAGGGGAGTGGGTATAACTCGTAACAGCGCAAACAGCACTGCGCATAGCACGGGGTTGCTCACGGGTTTCCATTCGTGACAAACATTAACGAATTCTTGGACGTTGCTCGTCCCACCTCTGATCACAAACACGTAGGCTGACACCACTCCTTACTATTCCTTCGTGGGTTCTTGTAATAGAAGAAATGCATCCTATCAGCTTTATGCGGGCTAAACCATTTTTGAGGCGGTAGAAATTATTTTCCGAAAAATGTAATTTTTGTCGATGAGAGATATCGCAAAAGGACAAGTGGTATTTTTCGTAGAACTCTGTTAGACCTGCAAACTTTCACTGTAACTTTCATATGGCATGAAAAAAAAATTCTCTTGGTCAAAAAAGTTATTGGGCCTGTCTGAAATTGTAAATTGTAGGAAATTTGTATAATTTTACGACATTCAAAATAGTTGTGTCACCTTCAAAATGTAACGAAATACATTTTAATGTTATTAAAATGTTAATTTATTATGATTAATGAATCACATTAAAACAAATATGTATTGTAGAGCTGAAATAAAAATGTTACAAGTGTGAATAAAGCGCTAATAAAATGGGAATAATGTTGATAGAGGTTTTTAAGTATAATTTGTCATCCATTTAATAGTTTATGTGAAAATGATATCAAGATTAAAAAGGCCTAACTGCAATAAAAATAAGTGGAGTTATTACTAGAATTGGATGTTACTTTTCAATTTTAATATTTTCATAAAACTTGGGTTGGAATTTGTAAGCACGCGAAGTTATATACATTTTAATCTCATTTCAATGTTCATTATTTGAAATTCAAGTGCACAAGGTGAAAATGATCATTTTTATCGACCGATGGATAAACATATGCTCTACATCTAAATAGGCATAGTTCTGTACTAATGAAATATTGCCAAGTCGTTCAGTAATTGCTTTAGTAAATATTTCTCACAATCTTTAGTATAAAATTACTAATTTATTTAGTGAGGCTTAATATTCGAATTACGAAGCCTTCCTAATCAGTAGTTTTTAACTAATTTCTACTAATTCAGATTTAGGGAGATTCATTCTGGATGATTGCACACGCTGTGGGGCATCTGTCTCCTCTCATTTGACAAGGGTCCAAGAGCAAGCTCAGAAAACGCAGACACAGCTAACGCTGAGCGTCACTGCTATTGTACTTATCTTTTTGATTATTGAATAAAATATAAACATTTTTCGAAAAATCGACTCTTGTTAGCAAAACAGAATAATATTTAGATGACGTATGCAAAAAATCAGACAAAAATATTCAACCGTGCGGCCAGAAACTGGAATGCCGTTTTCTGACTAATAAATTCCCTCAAATTAAACGATGGTCAACTCTCTTTAATCATACTTTAGAAGATGGTGGAACGCAAGATACTGATTAAACTAGGCTAATCGAGGATTAACATCTTAATCAGAGTTGGTGAAACCGGCCTTCAATGTGCAAATCAATTGTCTATAAGAAATGATAATTGCAAAATAATTAAAAATAATTCTTTGATTAAAAAATAGACCTATAAAGTGAAAGTTAAAATAATTATTTAATTTTACTCCCTAACAATAAAAGGTCGACTTTAAATTCAAAGGAAGGAATACCTTTTTTATCACAAATAATAATCATTTTAAATCATTCTTAATATCTTTATGCAATTTACAATTATCATTTGTTGTAAACAATTGATTTGCACACTTGATTATTTCAAATAACGCGCCAACAGTGACCAATGTGGTTGTCGACGCGGCGCATGCTCTAAATTGAAAAATTTCAAA
The DNA here is from genome assembly GCA_932195095.1 of Andricus curvator. Taxonomy (NCBI): domain Eukaryota; kingdom Metazoa; phylum Arthropoda; class Insecta; order Hymenoptera; family Cynipidae; genus Andricus; species Andricus curvator. The sequence goes on from CAKNYM010052831.1 coordinate 11,054, forward strand.
TGTCGGATCCAATACGGCGAATGAAAGTATATAATATCGACCGATTTGCATAGCACTACACCAAAATATTTTTTTTGCAGTGATTTTTAAAATTCCCTGTATTTTTAAAGATATAAACTACTCTCGAGGAGTATGCGAATTCGGTGCACTTCCACTTGACGCGATTGAAATACATGGTCTTATTGCTTGAAGAATATCATCGCAGTGAATTTTGTTTCTGTTTGACAAGGAGAGGACGCCAGATGGACATCGCCGATTCGACTGGGGCTTTGCAGGATGAAAGTACTTCAAAATCCACTAGGGGCATATTTTTTCTTTTGATCTAATGGGCCCTAGTTTCCGAGATATCGAGGTTTGAATATTTGTGCTCGAGCGCTCGGCTCGGCACTGCAGAGCGGATACCCAGACTTGGCTCTTACTCACAGTTCAACACTAATTTTGTTATAAACGGAGAGTCCACAGCGTTTATATGTCATTTCTATAGGGCTTTTTACGTAGATTGCGAATCTTAACCTTTGTTGTGTACACCTCTTTGAAATTACGTATTATGCACAGGGGGTATGTCATACCCCAGTTACTTCAAACGTTTATTACAGACGTACAATTCGTTATTTTGACTCAAACAAAATTGCTGGCTATTGTTTAAAGCTTCCAAGATGAGGTCTAATAGATGTCATTATTATTTTGTAACATAAAAAAAATTATAAATGATGTTAACGAAAAAAAAACGAAAAATGGACTTTTTCACTAAAAAATGCATAACAACTTCAATTTTCAATATTTTTGAATGAATTTTGCGGCATTATTTTCTTGAAGTACCACACTTTCAAGAAAAAGTATTAGTTTACAGCGGAGTTGAAAAAAGTATATTTATTTTTCTATATGAATTCACGCGATTTTGAAAAAAATGAAAGTATTGATTATTATTATAAGAAATATGGGTCTATTTTCAAAATAATCGTTTTATTGGCAGCTTTTTGAGTTATTATCACACAAAATGATGTAAAATTATTATACAAATATAAAAGAAATTACAAGATTTTAGGAACAAATATCAATCTACATAGGCACAGGCAACGCACAAAGGCGATCGATGCTTGTTCCACATAGGGCGTTCGCACGAAGCGCACCCATACTTCGTTTTCGTATCTTCTTTTCTCGTGCAAAGTGAGCATCGACAATATTTATCATAATTTTTTATCGCAAGCGTCTCCGGTTTGTCCTTAGTAATGCCCAGTATTCCTGCGATCCCCAATTTTAACTCTGGACCACTGCCCAGAGCAGAGTAAAGCCGGGCGGGCAAAACTATGTATAGGATCTTGAAATGTTATTCCTAGACTACATGTAAATGGCAGCACAGGTCCCGATTCGCATTGTACGTATTAGAAAAACGCGTTTGTAAATACGTTGGGGTATCTCCTACCCCCGGTGCACAACAAAGGTTATAACGAAAAAAATCCATCACGTCAAATTTTTGAAAAAAGGGGTCAAAGAGTAAAAACAACAAAAAAATCGTTCTTGGAAAAGTTGTTAAACACTATAGTCCAGCGGAAAGTGACTATTTTTCAAGTGAATCATGCAACAAATTTTGAAGATGGGAGTCATCTGCATACAGCAATTGGTCATCTCAAAAATATCTACAAATTTTTATAAAACCATTTTTCTATCAGACACATAGTTGTTTTTTTAGTCGTGAAAAATGTTATCAAAAATAAAAAAATTCAGTTTTACGGCCAAACTATGCAAGATACGAAAAAACTTTTGAGAATAAAATCATTCACTTGAAAAAGATCTATAAAAAATAAAAATCAATACTTTCGATATAGCAATGAACCTAACCATAAACGTTTCTATGAAAGTGAGAATGACAACTGGATAAGGACCAAAAATAAAATTATTTCTACACTATATGATAGAAAATTTACTAAAAAAAAGAAGTATGTGGCCATTATTTACAAAGTTTCAGGGTGGTGAATGCATATCTTTTTTTATTTCTATGTTTCAGAGAAGAAAAACCAAATGGTCCTTATCCAGTTGCTTCATCTTCATAAGATGAATCTTTGGCAGCTTTTTATACATGATAGCTGGATTTACAGTGTCACCTCCGTTAGCTATTACGTCTAATGACCGGTCCTTGTGATCAATAGACTAATATTTTGTACACATGTGAGTTTCGGCCCTGCGTATAGTGCTCGGTATTCAGAGAAAATGATAGTGCCACTGCTGCGGCATTTACGAAAAGTTAGATCCTTTCAAATGACTAATGTAGATGCAATTTTCTGAACTTATAAATAGTTTTCCAATTTTATTTTTGCAAACAAAAAAATATAAACTTGAATTTTTATTTTTATTGAATATAATTTGTAAATATATTATATTATAACAAATAATTCTATTGAAAGGCATTAGATAACAAATTAAAAAAAGTATTTTTAAGAAGAATTACTTTCTGGATATATTTTTTTTTTTAAGTCATTGGTAATTAAATTTATATTATTCATTTTCTTCTTTCCTAGAGCATTTCGTATCAGAAACGGAGGCATTTTAAAAATATTTTTGGCACCCTGGGAAATTTTTTTAGGGGGAGATGCAAGCGAGATAATGGATTTTTTTGTACCTAGGCACTATTCAAAAAACTTATATGAACTTATGTTATACTTGCTAAATGAAAGTGATAAATATGAAGTCCGATTCAATTGAAGTGTATATTGATCAATTAAATCAATTTCAGTGAACTGAAATAAGGTGATAATTATAAAGAAGTTACATAATTGAAAAAAAAACATTTATCAATTTTTCGTAAACATTTATGTAAAAAAGAAATTTTAAATAAAGGAGCTGAAAATATTTCTGTAGCTTCTTTTGGGACATTTTCTTGTTATAAAAAATTCTATCCACTGTGCGGGCACATTCTCATAATTTTTTAATTTTAATGTTATTTCTTACAATCAAAAAAAAATATGCCTCCTATTAAAAAATGGTCTAAAGAAAACTCGTAGATCTTTTTAAGGTAAATTATTTTATTTTCAAACATTTTTTCGTCTATGATATTTTAATTTGTTATCTAATGCCTTTTTATAGAATTATTTTTCATAATGTTAAATATATACAAAAAATATTCGATAAAAGTTGAAAACCAAGATTATTTATTGTTTTCCAAAGAAAAAAAAATATATAATATAAATTCATATACCATACCATATAGCCATAACACGCTGAAAAAACCAGTTCTCGTCAGATCACTGAACTTAAGCAGCGTTGGGCGCGGTTAGTACTTGGATGGGTGACCATTCGAGAAAACTGAGTGCTGTTGGCACATGGTGGGTGTGGTGAGCCCACACTTGTAGTTATTTACTACAAGAAACTATCCACCTAGAAACACTACCCGAACCGGGTAGTCTACCCTGAAAGGGAAATGGCTTAATGGTATACATAGATATTTTTGAGATGAACAATTTGGGTTCTTAACATATTTCCGTATCTTGCATATTTTGAACAGAATATATATTTTTACATTATTAATAACATGCGGATGCCTCTCGTCTTCAAAATGTTTTTTGAAGGTTCATATAACTAAAAAAATATAAAATTGCTTGTGACATGATTTGCATGATTCACTTCAAAAATAGTCACTATCCGCCTGACTATAGTGTTTAACAACTTTTCTAAAAAGGGAGAAAAATGATTTTTTTTTTTTTTACTTTTTAACCCCGTTTTTTTCACAAATTTGACGTTATGGGTTATTTTCGTTTTAATATTCGCAATCTACGAAAAAAACCTATAGAAATGATATAGAAACCCTGTGGACTTTCCGTTAATCACAAAATTCGTGTCGGGCTGTGAGTAAGCGCCAAGTACGGGGTCCCCGCTCTGCAGTGGCGAGTCGAGCGCTCGAGCGCAAATACTGAAACATCGACATCTCGGAAACTAAGACTCATTAGATCAAAAGAAAAAATACGTCCCTAATGGATTTGGATGTACTTCCATCCTGTAAAGCCCCAGTCAAATCGGCGATGTCCATCTCGCGTCCTCTCCTTGTGAGTTAAACTCCTGGCAGAACCCGCGCCAGTTGTACTGTTACATTTATCATGCAATGCTGCATTTTTCGATTCAAATTTGTATTTTCAATCTGTAGTTTCGCAACATTAAATGTTTGATTGCGCTTCGAGTTAGAATTCGTCAGCATTGTAAAGAGAATGTTTATATGTAGACGATAGATTTCAAATCTTAGCGGTAAAGATCGTGCACTAGGGTGTTCTAATTTTTTTTAATTTTCATGCATATCGCCCGGACATTTGTTCGAATCCACACAAAAAATTATATTCAGAGTATTTCCCATTAGAAAAAAATACGTTTTCGTAAATCTTATTCAGAATCGTCAATATTAGGTTAATCGAGTTGAAACTCAACATTTCTCTTCATAGTTAGCCAAAGAATACGAATCATAACTTATTTTTTTAAATATCACCCCCATAAGTTTGTTTTATAGGGTCTCAAAAAATCCCATAAGTGAAAAATTAGGTTTTGCGAGTTTTTGGCGATAATTATGATTGTTTGCGGGTTTTAAATACAAATTGTTTATAATACATAAAGCACTACTTTCTGGTGATAATTAGATGTTTATATAAATTGTTTAAACCATTTATTATTGTTTTCAGCAATTTTCCCTTAGAATGGAGTTAGAAAGTCGGGGTTTTTCTTATTTTTCAACTTTCAGCTTTTCAATTGAAGTGAGGTAATAATTAATTCAAGTTAACAAACATAATTGTTGAAATAATTTATTATTATTTTCAGTACTATTGTCTTTAAATAATGTTAGAAAGTTGCGTTTTTTCTGAAATATTCAACATTTTGTCCACTTTTCACTCAGAGCGAGGTAATAATTATTGCAATTTAACCAATCTAAAGTAAACATTTTTAGAAAAAAACACAACTACCTATCATTTCTATAGGAGAAGATGGTTCTAAACAATAATCATTTGTTTAAGGCCATGTAACGAGTGGGTCACGTGACCTGATTCCTACCCTACCGACACTTTTTTTCAAAATCAACTTACGTTGACACAAAACGCCATATCGAGTTGAAAAGTTGGGATAATAAATAAGAAGCGCTGAGGAAGGCGGCTCTGGTTCTAAATTTTGATAATCATGAAAAAAGCAAAAAAAATTATTTACAAAAAAACTTTTTTCATAATTATAATAATTTCGGACCAGAGCCGCCTTTCTTAGCGCTTCTTATTTATTATCCCAAATTTTCAACTCGATATCACGTTTCGTGTGAACGTAAGTTGATTTTGAAAAAAAGTGTCGGTAAGGTAGGAATCCGGTCACGTGACCCACTCGTAACATGGCCTTAAAAAATTATGTTTGATTTTATCAATTATTATTACCTCGCTCTATGCGAAAAGTGGACAAAATGTGGAATATTTCAGAAAAATCCGCAACTTTCTAGCATTATTCAAATACAATATTATCACAAAAATTACTAAATTGTTTAAACAGTCATGTTTGTTAACTTGAATTAATTATAACCTGACTCAAATAAAAAAGTTGAAAAAATCGAAAAAAACGCGATTTTCTAACTCTATTCTAAGAGAAAATTGCTAAAAACAATAATACATTATTTAAACAATTTATATAAACTTCTAATTATCAGTACAAAATAGTATTTGTATACCATTTGATGTATTATAAACAATTGTTATTAAAAAAACTGCAAACCCAATTTTTCACTTATGGGGTTTTTTGGGGCTCTTAAGAAACAGACTTATGGAGGTGATATTTATAAAAAAAAGTTTTGATACGTATTCTATGGCTAATTGTGAAGAGAAATATGGAGTTTCATCTTGATTAATCTAAGATTGACGATTCTGAATAAAATTTATAAAAACGTTAATCTTCATGGGGTATTTTTGGACCACCCTAATGTGTAAAGACCAATTTTTATGCAAATTCGTCGACCAAATCTATTTGGGCCGCCATTTTGAGTTTTAGTATAAGGCAATAGATTTGTATTCATAACGCTAAAGCACCTTTGCTGACCAATTTTTATACAAATCCGTCTACTTTTTGAGAATTTCATCGAGCATTTTTAATTACTAAATTCAAACATCAGATTTGTAATAATCGACCGCGAGCACTAAGAAACGGCCATTTAATATAATCCAACGATATTCAAAAAAAAATATTTTGAATGGAATAAAAAATACGTATTCATTTTTTTTAAAGGAGATAACTTCTCAGGTGTAAGCATTTTAAAAGATATAATATTGAGAAACATAATGAACCAAAATGGATCTGGTTTTGGGCGAAGAAGTCAGGGAGGTGTGACTTGGGCCGAAGCCCGAAGGGACCTGATCATGATCCAATAAATACATGGTCTAGCCACTTGAGGGCCCCGTTTTGTCCAAGTCACGCAACCGCTTAGTTTCACCATTTTGTTAGTATAACCGCGCAGTTTGAATCTGATGCGTACTCTCTGTACGACAAACTATTGTAGGAAAATTAGTATGTAGGAAGATAATATTATGAAAATATTGGAAGAATTCAATTCCATAATTACTTGGAATACGTACTGAATGATGTATATTAGAACACTGATAAGAAAATAAATGATAGTTGAGACAGAATGGAAGTTCGTAAATAATACTGAATGACAGAAATCAAAAGTACATACAAATTTTGATATTCATGATAAATAATAACATTTTCAATATCTCCGTTTTACAGTATATACATCATTCTCATGTCGCCAATTCTTTCAGAAAAATATAAGCAAAACTGACAGATGTCTGTAATAGGATTACAAGGGTCCGTAAATTTTACAGAAAAGTTTGTAAGGTTAAAGAGATTAATGAATCTCATTTTTACGATGAAAATATAAGTACGTAACAGTCATTGCTAAATAACATCATAATATATACAACATGTACGGAAATAAATTATTTTTAAATCGATTTAGAAATAATGCAATCAAACTTTAAACCAAATTCAAATTTTGTTTTGGATATTTTTTTGTTGATATTGTTAATAATGACAAATAATGGAAATGAAGCATACATCACAATAATCAGTATATGTTTCATTAACAGTTATGAAAGTACAATCTGGTGAAATTTGGATTTTTATATTTTCTTTTTACATATATCACACTTACTCGTACTGACGGACAATTTGAAATCGTTAACACAATACCAAAGAAAATTAAAAATATTTAAAAATCCAACTTTTTGTTGATGGGACAAATCGAGATAAAGTTTGAAAACCTCTATGACCTTTATATGGGACAATTCTTAAATGTGTTTAAAGCTCAGAAAAGAAAAAACCTTCGTTTTAGGAAAGCACCAATATTTAAAGTACCTAATTTTTTGTTTTGATGGTAATCTTTTGCCTGCGATTATTATACAAAAACTTTTGTCATTTTCGGAATGAACAATATGTGTGCGGGATAAATTTTATTCTTTAAGATAATTTACAACAATAAATCAAGATTTTCTTCATCTTCGACATTTCGGAGAGAAAACTTTGTCCACGAATCACCATATAATGCAATGTGGAAAGTAAATTATCATTAGCTTCATTTGTATATATTTATAGTAAGACTTATATCATTCTTACATTCTTCTCATATTGTAAAATCTCAAAATTCTTTTGCCTTTACATATAAATATGTATGTATGCAATATTATAGGCTTTACATATTTATATTATAGGGAAAGGCAACAGGGAGTAAAACTGATAAAATGGAAATTGTGCAGGAGATCGAGCGAAAAAATATTGTGTCAAATTTATATCGCAATTAAAAAAACATGAAATTCTGCCTTCGAGTTGACGTATTGCTTGAGTTACTGAATACAGAGAAAAATTTTAATACAAAAATCATTCAGTTCGGAGAGAACTGAGTTTTGCCTTTGAAGTTAGATTTTTTTGGCATCGTAAAATCGTCTTAAAATCGTGACAAAACGTGTAATTTTTATTTCATTTTTTAAATGGCTAGACGTCCCCGAGATGTTCAGTTGACGAACACGGAGAAAGTTTTATCGAAAAAAGTTATTCACTTCCCAAAAAATTAATTTTCAATGAGACGGTGTCACTGTGCCACAGACGATTTTTCGCATTCAGGTAGTGATAAATAACAAAATTAACGTTTTAATTATAACGTCTTTACTTTTAATGGATATGATGATCAAACTTGAAGGTATTGCTACCATCAAAAACACGATTTCGAGCAAATACTTTTAACTCTATGTGTATTTCAATTTTTGAGAATTTCTTAACAATAAACCTCATTTTCAAAAAATGGTCAATTGCCACCTTCTGTATTTCCATACTTCATATATTACTTATATTACGAACGTTAGACAAAATTTTAATAAGAAGAGTAAACAAGAACATCGATAATTATAAATAAATGTTAAATATATTTGTCGATCAAATTTTCCTCCAAAACTGAGGAAGAAATATTTTTAAACAAATAAAACATAATTATTATTCTATATGTCGTGGTTACTGCATTATATAGATTTATTCATTCAGTACTTTCCCAGTTGACTTCAGTTTTATTTTATTCTATACACATATGCCAGTTTTTGTCAGCAGGAAGAGGTTATGAAACACGTAACCTGAAATTATAGTTGATCCGTATTATTCTTTACCGATCTTCAACATTACAATACATTTTATTGGTATTGAAATATTTCTTTACAGCAAAATTAAAAAAAAAAAATTAATTCTAAAATTTTAATTTTAAAATCACTTATATTTGCCGCCTTGCTTATCCAAAATGGCGAAACTAAGCGGTTGGTTCTGATTGGCTCAGTTTTTTTTACTTGCGCGTGGCTAGACCATGTATTTATTGGATCATGGACCTGATTTTCTGGCGATTATATGCGCAATTTTGTGGACTTCGCCTCGTGAGGACGCACAATTCAACGATGAACTGGTGGGAGGCGGCGCTGATTGGTTAGTAAAGTCTCCCACTCGCGACGCAGCGGAGTGGAAACACTTCTCATTCGCTAGGTGGAACGGTGCGTACTGCGTATGTATCGGCAATATCATCATGCAATATCGACCGGCTGCCGATGCGCGTGCGCTTCATGTCGCAAGTGGGACTCTGAAGTATTTTCGGGTAGTCACGATATTTTTGATACCTGGGGTTATGTTTGCCTTAGCTGATGAAAAAAAAGAAAGTATGTTTGCCAAGTATAATAAATATAATTTGGCGGACATGAGAATTGTTGATTAAAGGACGTAAAACTAGTTTTACAAAAAGTCATCCCTATTTGTTCTTTTTTTTTATAACATTTTTTTTCTCCCCTCAAACCTTAAAGAGATAGAATTATCTTTCAGAGCTTGGAAAATTCTTTTTAAAAAAAGAGTTGTATATTTTTTTCCATGCGCTACAAATTTACAAGGTAAGACCTTCAAAATACCTAAATTTACGATTTTTAGAAAATTTAACCTTTAAAATATTTTTATAATTTAAAGAACACCCCGTCAAATTATACATCTTTTACAACATGTTACACTCTATTTCATTTTCTTTTGATCAAATTACTTTTTTTAATTCCCCTTAGTCTTGGAAGAGAAAGAATATGCGCAATTAAAAAAAAAATTATCGAGTATTTCTTCTCAGAAGCTATAACTGTATAGAGTAAGCTATTTTGTATAAGTAACTAGCTGTCGCCCGCGGACTTGGCATGCGATAAAGGCTTGCTGCCCCCCCCCCCCCAGTACTCTTACGTCAGTTTAAAAGATATTTGGAGGGATGATGCTCCAGCATATTACAATGCTTGGATATCCGTCATGAATATTCCAAGACACCATTTACATTGCACTTGGCATGTTGACAAAAATTGGACTCAAAATATTCATTTAAAAGTTAAAAATATAACGGAAGAAATTTATCACAAGTATAAGACACTCTTAGAAGGAACTGATAGAAAAATTCTTTGACGCTTTACATGGTTTTCTTGACTTGTGCGATGCAGATCCTGAAACTGAAGATTTTGGAAGGTATTTTAGTCAGTACTATGCTGGAAATCCCGAACTGTGGGCCTACTGCTTTCGTTTCCGCTTCGGGCTAAACACCAACATGTTTCTAGAAGCTCTTCACAAGAAGATGAAGTATTATTATTTTAATGGTAGTCAGAACAAGAGGGTCGATAAATGTAAAGATATGCTGCTACGTTCGAGTCAAAATATGATATTCGAAAGAATCATACGAGTAATGAAAAATAAGCAAACGAAGAGAATGCAAATAATAATGAAAAGTCACAGGCGCAGCATAAATGATATTTCAGAATCTATGGTAATGAAAGTGTCTGAGACTGTTTCATGCGTTAAGTCCAGTACAGAAGGACAAGGTCCTTATAAAGTACAAGTAAATACTGAGAAAAATTGTGAGGAATGTCCTTTGATCTGTCAGGTTTGCAAAATTTGTGTGCATGAGTTCACATGTGAGTGCATTGACTATCTGATCCGTGGAAATTTTTGTAAACACGTGCATGCCTTTATGCAACTTTCACATTTATGTGGAACATCAATTTCTGCGAAATCCTTCTCTTCATACTTTCATGAGCAATGTGATGCTCTTGTAACATCCATTCAGTCACAAGGAGCTCATGTTAGTGAAATAAACAAATTAATAAAACTAAAAAATTTGGTGGATTCTTTGTGCGACATGGCATCGCATAAATCGGAGGAGGACCAAGCCTCAATTTGTAAAAAATTAGAGCGCATAATTACTCAAGTGTCGGTGAACGAGGTCCCATCATTATTTCCAGCGAAGACAGCAAACAACACTGATTCCCCACCACCGAATTCACCACGCAATAAAAAAATTCAACCGCAACGCTCATTCCGTTCAACCCGAAAAATTAGACAAAAAAATCTAGCCAAGACACTAAAATCAAAGTCAACTGATGTACAGAAAGTCGCTCTCCGAGAATGTATGACTAATATCAAATTAAACAGTCCTGCAGGTCCTACATTAAGCATAGATTTAGATCATTCATACGCTCAGAAATAATTAATTATTATTCAAACACAGACAATCTTCTGATTATTAAATTGTAAAATTATAGAAATATGTATAAAAATGTATTCTGTATAGAAATAAAAACTGATCTCAGCAAAAAGACATTATATTAATTCTGTGGGTTTTATTTATTATTTATTTTATATAATTATATGTACTATACGGTAGCGAGACATGGACCTGTCAAGAGAAGGACAGGAGTAAAATCAACGCGATTGGCATGAAACCTCTTCGCACAATATGCGGAAAAACACTGATGGACAAAGTCCGAAACGAGATAATCTTCCAAGAATGTGGTGCAAAAGAGACAATAGCTGACACATGGGAAAGAAATCAGTTAAGATGGTTTGGATATGTTGAAAGAATGAAAGATGAACGACTAACGAAACAAGTGTATACATGTAAAGTAAATGGCAGAATGCCCAGAGGTAGACCGCCAAAAGAATGGTTAGAATTTGTGAATGATACACTAATTCGAAGAGACATAAGAAGCCATAGAAACACGAGAGCTTGCATAAAAGAATGCATGGACGTGAAGGAAGCTAGAGTAGTATGCCAGGACAGAAAAGTGTGGCGGCAAATAGTTTGTAAACAGAGTGACAATAGAGTGAATGACGCCTGAAACAAAGACCTTGGATGATAAATGGGCCCAAGTAAGGAAACACACATAACAATTTTGTGAGGCTCTTCACCTGGGGTGATCGCTAGAGAGATTGATCAGCAACCTGGGTCGGAGCAGTGTTGCGGAATGAACGTGTCATTTGAATAAATAACACGATAATTCCAGATGAATCTAAAATATCTACAACTAACACCTATATACCTATCTACCTTATACCTATATATCCACCATACACACTACTTTTTTCCAACCGAGCAAGTCACGCCTACCCCGAAAAGGAAATGGCTTAATGGTATAATAATAATATAATTTTTTATTTTTATAAATCAAAATATAAATATTTCTTCAACATGAGATCAATCATACGACATAACAGCGGTCGGGTATTTGAGTTTGCTATTTTGCTATTATCCTCTGCACGGCATCTTGTGTGCAATGAGACGCTCGTGTCTCATGTCAGGTCACTGTTCTGAAAAGAGCAGAACACTTAACAAGTTGTGGGAGACAGATAGGAAAGCAGGTGAATAAATTATGCTGAAGATTCATCAATTATTAACTGAGGTCCGTGTCTTGTCTAAGCGGTTTTTCGAGTTCCCTCGTTGGAAGATGAAGTGCCACATGTAGAAAGTTGATTTGGGAGCGTGTGGTCGACCTGCTACAGGAATAATCTTGCGATGGTAGTCTCATTCCAGCGTAAGATGGATCTGAAGATCGATTCAGATCAAACAGCAAGCGTAACTGTAGACTGGAGACTTCTGATCAGCGATTGTTAATCTCGAAATGCGAAATGGAATCCGCACTGCTGATAAAACGAACTGCTGTTAAAAATGAACTGAATTTCTGGATCCAGTGTACTAGTACTCATACCTGGATTTATGATCCCCTTTGATTTTGCAAGAGTGCAAACCAGAGTTCACCAAGAGGATATTTCGAGGATTGCGTTTAGCAAGACGGTCCATCGATGATGGATGATGCCATCCCATTAGCTATCTTTTGAGAGTAGCGCGTATTCGTATGATGCTGGACAAGAGGTGCTTCTCTGAGTAGAGCATAGGCGCTAGTCGTAAATATATTTTTTAAACGAAGGGGAGTCGAGTCTGCGGGTCTCTTTTTTAGTTCGTTGTATTTATTGATTTGCTACACTGAAGTTTGTTATAAGTAATACATATTGCTGTAATTACAATTAACCAGTGGTCACCAGAACGTAACAAAACGAAAAATAATGCCAACAGAATTTTCACTACTTGTGCACTGAAAGAATATGTTTCTCATATCGCCTATATAAACATTAAACAATGCTCACTTGACCAGAAAGCGATATTTCTCTGTTAGGAGTTGATTTTACCGACAAGGTGTTACGTCATATTAAAATATCCACTAGGAATCTGCATTATCATCGGAGATGGTAACGATCGATCAGAAGAGAAATCTTTTCACACACACTGTGAAAGTGGAAATCTACAATATCGATCAAAGTTATATCCTCTATTACAGAAAATTTTTTACGTGATCTCAGACTAGATGGAGCTATAGATTAAAAAATTTTTAATTAAATTTATTCAGAACAAAGTAATTCTCCTTTCGCTCCGCTGGGATTCGAACGCCAAGTCAAATCGAATCAATCGAATCCCAGCGGAGCGAAAGGAGATCTTTTTTCTGAATAAATTTAATTTAATTTTTTTTTATTTATAGCTCCATCTAGTCTGAGATGACGTTAAAAATTTTCTGTATCAGAGGATATAACTTTGATCAATATTGTAGATTTCCATTTACACAGTGTGTGTGAAAAGATTTTTCTTCTGATCGGTCGTTACCATCTCCGATGATAATACAGATTCCTAGTAAAAATTGACTTGTATATAACATTTTGCAAAATAAAGCGTATTTCAGAAAAAGGATTCTTCTTCTGATCTCTCTACTAGCTCAGTGGTTAGAGCACCTGACCGGAAATCAGTTGACCGGGCGTTCGAATCCCAGCGGAGCGAAAGAAGATCTTTTTTCTGAATAAATTTAATTTTAAAATATCCAATAGTAGGGAACTATAAATTTTAATTATTTAATGCGCTTGCATATTTTATATCTTTGATGTTATATATTTGATTTATTTGGAGTTAACTTGCTATATCAGTGTGGTATTAATCTGCATAAGAGGTATTTTTAATTGTTTAAACGTGAAAATCAGTTCATGTAAGTGAGGTTAGACACTCACACTTACTCTCATGTTTAGAGAATTTCACAATGATTTTCACCTAATTTATAACTTTCTAGGCATAGAAACAATGATATGTTATTTAATATTTTTTTAATTGCAATAATTGTTTTGTAATTGAACAATAAATTTGGACTTTTTTGAAATTTGCACCTACTTGAATGCCACTATTTTACATTATCAGCATACCAAATCCGACTCTCGACATCCGATTAGCTGATTCTACTGTGATGATCAATTGATCACCCTTAAACCAATTATAGCTTTCAACATTTAGCACAAGTGTAAAGCTAGCGAAGCCAATTTCGTAGGAGATATCTAATGCATTGTAAAATGTTACTAAAAATGTAGTAGAATCAAGCTGACGGTTACTTGTTTTCTTCTATAGGAAAAAACACTTATTCATTAATTTGCTAAAGCAAAATATTTGATGTGGTGGCCCACGCTAAAGCAAAATATTTTGGTTTTTTATTGTCACCCTAATGAGGATGTTTTCTACCAGCAATCACTTGCTTGTGATCACAAGCTCCTAAATGTGGGAAATTTCCAATTAACAAATTTCCAAAATATTTGTTTTAAGAATTTTATATTAAATATGATAGTAGGGGAAAGATGCCTAAGACGAGCCCCCTCCTAAGACGGGCCACCCTTAATATTTTTGTACGAAATCATTATAGTCCTCACTTACACCCCAAGTGAAGAGCCTCACAAAATTGTTATGTGTGGTTCCCCACTTGGGCCCATTAGTATCCAAGGTCTTTCTTTCAGTCGTCATTCATTCTATTGTCACTCTGTTTACAATCTATTTGTCGCCACACTTTTCTGTCCTGGCATACTACTCTAGCTTCCTTCACGTCCATGCCTTTTTTCATGCAAGCTCTTGTGTTTCTATAGCTTCTTATGTCTCTTCGGATTAATGTCTCATTTACAGATTCTAACCATTCTTTCGGCGGTCTACCTGTAGGCATTCTGCCATTTACTTTACCTTTATACACTTGTTTGTTCAGTCGTTCATCTTTCATTCTTTCAAGATGTCTGAACCATCTTAACTGATTTCTTTCCCATATCTCAACTAGTGTCTCTCCTGTACCACATTCTTTGAGGATTGTCTCGTTTCGGACTTTGCCCATCAGTGTTTTCCCGCATATTATGCGCAGAGGTTTCATGCCGATCGCGTTAATTTTACAGTCGGTACGAATATAGAATTATGTATGGCCATTTTAGCTTTTTTTGATATGTTTTTATTTGTTAGGATGGACCCTGCTCTACCGATAACCTGCTAACCCTTATTTATGCGCCTATCTAACTCCCCATATATTTTTCCGTCGCTAGTGAATAGACTACCTAGATATACGTACTTGTCAACTTGTTCTAATCTCTTATCATTTAGGACAATGTTGCATATTGTTTTCGCACTTTTTCCCTCAAACACCATGATTTTTGTTTTATTTACGTTAATTTTGAGGTCCATGTTCTTCATGCTTGTATTAAGTTTATTCTACATTGTTTGCAAGTCCTCGATTCATTCTGCCATAACAATCTTGTCATCTGCGAAAGCTAACCCACGTACCTCGACTGTTTCGAGATCTACACCTTCTTCATCGAAGAGGGCAGTTCTTGGACACCCTTACACCCTTACACTCGCTTTACTACCTGTATATATTGTTTTTATTGCTTGTAGGAGCCGTCCATTTACTCCGTACTCTTTAAGGACTTCCCAAAGTTTATTTCTATTTACTTTGTCAAATGCTTTTTCTAGGTCAATAAATGCACAGAAAACTTTCTTTCCTACTCTCAAGCTTTTTTCTGTGATCTGTCTTAGGCTAAATATCTGATCTGTACATGATCTTCCTGGCATAAATCCACTTTGGACTTCCCATATCTTTTCTTTTGTGATTTCCATTACCCTACGAATAATTATTTTTGAGTATATTTTACTTACGGTACTTAGTAGGCTGATACCTCTGTAATTACTGCAGTTGCTTTTATCTCCCTTTCTTTTGTATATTGGTACGATAATCGCTTTTCTCCAATCGTCTGGGACTTAACCGTCTCGATACATAAATTTATCAATTCGCGAATAAGTTTTTTTATAGGTAATTTATAGGTATATTATTGTGCGTATAGAATCACATTTTAATATAAAATGCGTACGTGTTCTATTTTTTCATCAAACATAAAATATACCTACTTCCAGTAACTTCTGGGACATATATGTGTAATGACACGAAATAGAGTATAGATTGAAGTATGATTTGCCAGCGAAACCCCCAAATCGATACTTTTGATCTTTGTTAAAAAAAACATGAATATCTCCTAAATTACGATCGACAAAGTGGAACGGTTCTTTGCGGTACATTACAATTTGTTCATATAAAAATTCCCAGACTTCAAGTGCTTGTGCACAGAGAAAACAGGGAATTTGAATTTGGGTAAAAATGGAGTGAAAATTGGGTATAAACCCTATACTGCATGGGAAAAGTATGAAATGTCCTTAAAATAAAGGAATTTTCTAATTGTGAATAGTATTAAATCGTAAATAAATTATGAGAATTGCATTTCTGGCATATTAAAATGTATGGCTTGTAAAAATTACTAAACGCAAAGCTTTAAGTAAAATCAATTGAGGGTCTGGATCGAGAAACTCGCCCAGCGCTTGAGATCGGGTCAATGTATTGTCCAAACGTCTGGGTGGACGGAAATTTTTAAAGTCAACAAATTAATTTTTTTTTAATATAGGCTTGTATATAATGACGAGATGGAACTTTTTTCTATTTTCTGTTTTTTGATGGGATAATTATTTTTAATAATAAGCCTAATAAACTGAAAAATATGTGTCCCCAAATTCAATTAGTTTTTAAGAAATAAATCGTCGTAAGTTGGGCAAATATTATTGAAACTGTTTCAAACTTGATATACGAACGAAATATACCCTAGCGATGCTTACAATACAAAGAAAAAGTTGAAAATCGCCTATTGTTTATTAATATTATATTTAATTGCAAATTGAGACAGATCGGTAACCCCGTTTTTTCAGTTTCGCCGACAAAAAGTATCGAGGGAACTTCAGAGTTGATACAACTTCCAGTGAGAAATTTGTTCTCTACTATTAAAGGAAGATTTGTGGAAATTTTCAGATCGATTCATTCAAAATTGGCGGAAATATGCATTTTACAATAAAGCATGAGGCGCCGCCAACGATAGCTCCGTGAGTACTGAGCACCATCAGGCAGCGGGCTAGCCATCTGGCTTTCCAGAACTCAATTTTCAATAATTTTTTAATGCTTACGTACGTACGTACGTACGTGAATGTAACTGAATGTTACTGAAACAAACTGAAAGCAGTTCGTTATAACGAAATGCTTGTTTGTAAACAAAGCAGACAATTTTGTTGGACAAGAGTGCACATCTCTACAAACTTTCAGAAATTGTAGACAGAAACATTTCGCGTAAAATTTTATTTCTAATTTAAAAATTTAATATTTGAAAATAGTTTTCAATTCAATTCAGTTTTCAAATATCAAAAATGTGTAAGAAAAAGTTTTTACAAGGTGGTAGAAAAAGAACGAGAAACGAAAAAAATTGGAAGCAAACGAAAAGAACTTAGCCAAAAATGAGGTAAGTTATTATGAAACTTTGTTTATAATTAAATAAAAATTGATTATACCCCAGACATTTCAAATCAGGAAGGTTCTACACTTGAAGTCGCAGAATCTCTCGAGGACAAAATATGTTGTTTTTTAGAGAAAAAAAAAATTCACTTTTCATAAACAAAAAAATTATTTTGACCACAAAAATGGTTTGGCCCACATAAAACTAAAAAATATTTGAATCTTTCTATGCACATTTATATTCACAGAATTCACAGAATAATAGAAAAAATGAATAAAGAAATTTTCGAATTTCAATTGTTTATTTATACATAAGATTTGAAAAAACAAGTTGAAGGACTAGAAACATATGGGAAATTTCTGTGAAAGGGGAGAAACCCCACCTTTTTAATTTTTGAAAATATTTTTTACAATTTTTGTGTATATAAAAAAATATTTTAGTTATATGCGGGCTAAACCATTTTTGTGGCCAGGGGAATTTGTTTCTTTATGAAAATTGAATTTTTTATTTTTCTCGGAAATGGTGCAAGATATCATAAATGAGTAGAAAAACTTTTTGTACAACTTTTTCGACTATTAATATTTTCAGAAGTACTGCCGCCATTTTGTTGATTTTGAACATTTTCTAATTTTTCTGGCCAAATTTACACGAGTTTAAAAAAAAAAATTGGGTTGTCTTTTAACAAAGAAACAAATTCAAATACGCATAACTTGATAAACATTTTTTTTTCTCCACAAATCGCAAAAATACGTATCGCCTAATTTCCTCTAAAAACAACATATTTTGTCCCCGAGAGATTCTGCGACTTCAAGTGTAGAACCTGCCTGATTTGAAATGGATTCGGTCTCATCAATTTTTGTTTAATTGTAAATAAAGTTTCATAATAACTTACCTCATTTTTGGCTTATTTCTTTTCGTTTGCTTTCCAATTTTGTTCGTTCCTCGTTCTTTTTCTCTTGTCCAACAAAATTGGAACTAGTTAATTTTTTATTCTTCCCTATGTGACAGGCATTTGGTCTGCCTTGTTTACAGACAAGCATTTTGTTATAACGAACTGCTTTCAGTTCGTTTCAGTAATATTCAGTATACATTCACGTACTCAAGACACTTAAAATTTTGCTTCCTAATATGAATATAACTGAAACAATTATATATGCGAAACTCATGCTTTATTGTAAAATGCATATTTCCGCCAATTTTGAATGAATCGATCTGAAAATTTCCACAAATCTTCCTTTAATAGTAAGGAACAAATGTCTCACTGGAAATTGTATCAACTATGAAGTTCCCTCGATACTTTTTGTCGGCGAAACTGAAAAAACGGGGTTACCGATCTGTCTCAATTTGCAATTAAATATTAATAAACAATAGGCGATTTTCAACTTTTTCTTGATTTTGTAAGCATCGCTAGGGTATATTTCGTTCGTATATCAAGTTTGAAACAGTTTCAATAATATTTGCCCAACTTACGACGATTTATTTCTTAAAAACTAATTGAGTTTGGGGACACATTTTTTGCAGTTTATTAGGCTTATTATTAAAAATAATTATCCGGTCAAAAAAACAGAAAATAGAAAAAAGTTCCGTCTCGTCATTATCTACAAGCCTACATTTAAAAAAAAATTATTTTGTTGACTTTCAAAATTTCCGTCCACCGAGACGTTTGGACAATACTTTTACCCGATCTCAAGCGCAGGGCGAGTTTCTCGATCCAGACCCTCAATTATGGAATATTTTTGTATGCAGTCTAAGATTTTGTTCTGGTTGTCTCTGTTACATTTTATTAAACTTCATGTTGGGTAAAGTCGCATGCACAAAGTGTAGAATGTTAAAAACCTTCATAGGAAATAATTGAAAATAAAAGGGAATATTTACAATTTACAAAGATTTAAGTTACACGTAATTTAGAAATTACTCCTAGTCGGTGAAATGCAATATCTGTAACGCATTACTTGTGAAGATTTCCTCGTAGCATGGTAATTTTAGTTCGGCAGGTAAGCGTATAATTCCAGGCTCCCTGAGGAACTTTGCCCGATCGGATAGAAGAAAATATTTTTCAAATGTCTTTTGTATCAAACAAAGAATGATAAAGAGACTTAAAATTATTAAGTAACATTTCTAAAAATTATGGAGCATAGTAAAAGAATAAGAGGAAAATAATTTTGTTTCTAATGACCATCAATGAATATCTTTCGGGTTAACGTGCAGGACCAAAAAGTTTTGCGTTTCATCTCGTCGTCGAAACATCTTATTATTATTCATTGTTTGTCATGACGATTACCCGTTCTCGAATATCAGTAACTTTGAAGATTAAATCCCAAAGGAGAGTTATTATGTACTGTATTTATTTTTCCGGTTCGAAAAAAGCCAAAAGAATAATATTCGAATTTGAAATCCCGATAAACTGTTCATGAAGTATTTATGAGTTAGAATTAGATTTCGGAGAAATTTTTTGTGGGCAGAAGAAATGCTTTGAATTTTCCTAGTATAGGGAAGTACTTTTACAAGTTTTAAGATTGTAATCTTATAAAACTATACTTTGAGAAAGGGAGTTTATTTTTAACTTTATAAAAAATATAAAATGTTTTTCTCAATTCAAATTATTTTGAATCTTTCAAATTTTGTTTATGATTTAAAAATCTTGTATATTTATTACCAAATATTTTGTGTAGTATTTGAATTTAAATAAATATTTGTATCTTCTAACATTCATAATGGTCGGGATACATAATATTTTCAGGTAGAAACATTCCTTGTAGAATACTAATTCTGTTGAACTAAACAGATCGGGTCAATTTTTTGTTTCACTCAGGCAAAATATTACTGTGTTAACAGATGTTCTGTCCCCAGAGTTCTCCGCGGGAAAATACCTCTACCTTAAAATTAGCCTGAGAAACTGTATCCTATCTGTCCATTGTACTCAATTTCTAAGATCCAAGTTTCTCACATTTGAAGTTCAGATTTGAAGAAGAGAAAAGTAAGGGGAAAATTAAAGTTATGGATTGTACGTTTAATTATAATGATAATTTTTATATCAACAGTTAATTGAATACTTGAAGGATAATGCTATAATGATAATTGGTCCCTTCGAAGAAAATGGTGAATTATCCCATAACATTGAGTATATGCTAGCGAGGACTATGATAGATAGAGAAAAGAAGAAAGTGCTATGAAAAAATAACTTCCAAATTCTTAATAAGTTTTTCTAAGTAAAATTTAGATTTCATCTGTAATGAAAAACTAAATATAAAATTGACTTTCTTTATGGCAGGCTATTATCAAACTTAAAAAATGTAATCGAAGTAATTGATTGTAATTAAGTAATATATAATAAAATGATTTTAGATATTTTTACAATAAGTTTTTACTCTAAAGTGAGTCAGGATTCTGTGGTTCTCTTTTTTTTACCGAAATTCTTGAGGACAACACAAATGAAGCATGAAGAGTCCATAAACAAAAGAAGAAGGCTAACGGAAATCACCATTAACGAAGTAACTTTATCTAATCAATGCACAAATGAAACCATATCTTTACTGTCAGGCGAATAAATAATTTGAAAGAACTTTTGAATAATCAAGTTTTTTTTATTTCAATACCCTCTAAACTTGTAATGAAAGAACAAGCATATCCATTAGGGTGGCCCTTATTTTTCACTTTTCGAATTTCTCTGCTTTCACCCCCCAGTTCTGTTCGAATGCCCAAAAAAAATCGCCAAGTTTGAGCAAAATCGGTTAATATTTAGGGGTGGCGCAAAGACCATGAAGTTTCCCATTGATTTAACATGGGAAAAATTCAGCTTTTTGTAAATCTAATATTTAAACGCGATAATATGTTACAAATAATTCCGTGTTTCAGTATATTGATCAGAATTCATCAGAGAATAAGAATCAATCATAAATTTTGAGGTTGAATAATTCTAAGCCACTCTTATGGGTCCCCAAAGAAAACCCCGTAAGTGACAAATTTGAATTTTACGTAAAATTGCGGTTTATTGACGCTTTTCAAAAGTTAAAAAAAAAAATCATTAATCGGTAATTTAAGAATACCCAGTCGTTTGTTAACTAATATTCAATTGTTTAAACAATTTTAATTTGTTCAAATATGTGTTTTTTTCAGTTAAATCGCGAAATGAGCGTATTTCCTAGACTTCATGAGTTATTTAATCAATGATAACAATAAAATAAGTTGTTTCAATAATTTTACAATAAATAAATATTTAAATAAGTACTAATTTGTTTATTACGAATACTCGTAGATGTTTAAACAAATTTAAATTGTTCAAACAATTTTTTTTGTATACATATTTCATTTTTGCTATTTTTCGAAAGATTAAAATATTCTTATGTTCTAATTTGCTTTTTAAGAATACTCTTAAATGTTTAAACAAATTAAAATTGTTGAAACAATTGAATATTAGTTAACAAATGACTGGGTATTCTTAAATTACCGATTAATGATTTTTTATTTTTTGTTTAAACTTTTAAATAGCGTCAATAAACCGCAATATTACGTAAAATTCAAATTTGTCACTTATGGGGTTTTCTTTGGGGACCCATAAGAGTGGCTTAAAATTATTCAATCTCAAAATTTATGATTGATTCTTATGCGCTGACGAATTCTGAACAATATACTGAAACACGGGATTATTTGTAACATATTATCGCGTTTAAATATTAGATTTACAAAAAGCTGACTTTCCCATGTTAAATCAATGGGAAACTTCATGGTCTTTGCGCCACCCCTAAATATTAACCGATTTTGCTCAAATTTGGAGGAGATTCTTTTTTTGGCATTCAAACAAAAGTGGGGGGTGAGAGCAGAGAAATTTGAAAAAAATTCACCAAGTATAAATAAGAACCACCCTAAATTGTCCATAGGAACAAATTCTTGAAAATGTTGGTATAACATGGTATGTAAGGTCGCACCTCTTTCTAGGAACCCAGCATACAAGTTACATTGGGTACGCTAGAAGATCTCTTAAGAAGATAGGATAAACAGACATTTTAATAATATCTTTCACTATAGATCCACCAAGAAAATTACCATGCTTATGGCATTAGGTACTTTTCGGTAAGGAACAGCAGGTAGTAAGGGAGGGCCAGCTTTCCTATTTACCTGAACAAAAATTGGAAAGTTACACTGCAGGAAATGGTGTAAGGCACATAATTAGTTTCAAGAATTCTATGAATAATTACACTAGTTTTCCCTTATTTAACGTAAAAAGTGTTTATGAAATTTTCTAAAACAAGGCACATTAAAGTACAGTATCTTAGAAATTGTATTTTACTATGAAGCCCAATGTGTCACCACGTTATAAGAAATTGTTTGAATTTTTATCAGAATTTCTGTCAGAAATCCCCTGAGTTTTCTCTCCGTGTGATCACTAGCGATCTCAACGGCGGAAAACATCTTCATTAGTGCATGTTCTAAGAGTATAATGCGCCATTAGAGTTTGGATTTTCATGCCCCTTGTCATTACTCTCCCGTTTGTTTTTTTGTCACATTGTTATCTTTGCCGTTGATCGCTGCAACAACTTCCATTTTCTTCTTTAACAGCGACAGACAAGTTATTTTTCGGTGCGTTTATGGTGTATGGTAGCGGTAGCCGAATTTCAGGAGAATAGAATTCTTAGATTACGGAGGTGGCTTATATTGTTTCTTTTTCGCCACGTATTTTCTCAGACTAATTGCTCAAACGATCTAAAACCGGTTCGGCATAATAACAAAGATCTAACAAGAGGAGGTCGCTAGGTGTCGCCTATTCAACTGGAGCTTTATAGGGTGAAATATATCAAAATTCATTAGTTGCGTATTTTTTCTTTCGATCCAATGGACCTTCGTTTCCGTAATATCGAGGTAGAGCCCGAGATAGAGCTCTGACCCCGGACTTCGATATCTCGGAAACTAAGGCCCATTGGATCGAAAAAAAATACGCACCTAATGGATTTTGATATACTTTCACCCTGTAAAGTCCCAGTCGAATCGGCGACACGCACCTCGCGACTTCTCTTTGTAAGCCATCGTATTCGTAATATAACGTAATATCCCTTGTGAAACCCTAAAATAATATTTAATGGATTGTTTGGAAGCCTGAGTATGCTCTCGAATATGAGCCTCAATACGACTCTCGGCATCGTCGCGTCGTTACTAAGTCGAGTTCTGAACCATGGCGTAAGTTCATTTACATTCCTTTTTTTTCCATCCCTTTTCGCATTTGATATTAAGTAGTGATGCGCAGAATGACTAACGAGTCGGACCCGCTTGCGCGTCCCAAAAACCCAAACCGTCCCAAAAGTTTCAATTAAATCATGTATGGTAAGTTACCATAAATGACTGGTGAAGTTACCGCAAATCACCGGAAATTTGGAATTCGAAGATTCGCGCCCCTTCGGGTGATTGAGTCGGGTTTTCGGGTTGGATGACGGATAACGTGCACGGAACAACTGTGTACGAGCCCATCTGTGCACGTCGGTGGCCACAGACACAGCTGTACAACGGCCCTTTTTTGCACGTCTAAATTTCGACGTGCACAGTTGAGACACTCCCAACTGTGCAGTTATGTTCCTGTTACGATGGGGTGGGGGAGGGTTCGTGAAATGTTACGTAACGGTTTTTTAAAACTCTAATAATCTCCTAAACTACTATAATATAAGAGGGTAGGGAGCAGTGAAAAAACTTATTTTTTGAAATCTGTTTTTCAGTCATGTGTAAAAGTTGATCCACCCTACCAGAAAAGCCGTGAATTAAAAGAAAAGTACATATCATCTTTTGGCCACCATAGGGGGATTGAAAGTTTTTAAAGTTTGAAAAAATTAAAATGATTTTATTGAAGATCGCAATGATAATCTAATTTCTTAATTAATTGTATGCAATGAAATCAGAGCATGAAAAAAATTAAAAATTTAGAATTAGATTTTCAAACTACCTCCTTTTCGCTTCATTAGAGACAAATACATAACAAAGGAGAAAAGAGGGAGAAAAAGGAAAAAGTCAACCAAAATCAACCTCTCACTTTTTCTTTTTCCATAGGTTCAAAAATGTTTCTTATACACAATTTTTTTCAAAGTATTTTTCATCAAATTATATACTTTAGCTATACTTTATCTATACTGTATCCATAGTTTAGCTATACTTTAGCTATACCTTAGCTATGCCTCAGCTATACTTTAGCTATACCTTAGCTATACTTTAGCTATACCTTAGATGTACTTTAGCTATACCTTAGCTATACCTTAGCTGTACTTTAGCTATAATTTAGTTATACTTTAGCTATACTATTTCAATATACTTGAAGTATGGGATTGTCTCATTTACCATACATGTATTATACTTTTGAAAGTCAATGTTTGATCAATCCCATACTTATGATTTTTACCTGGGTTACTAGACCTTTATTTATTTTTTTATAAATCTCCTTTTATGCACTTTATGGCTATTATATTGCTTTGTTTTTAAATTAAATTTTTGTGTAAAATTTAATTGTTTAATTATTTAAAAAAAAAAATTTTGATTTGAAACTTTCTTCCCTTATTTTCATCACGGCGAAAAAAATTCAGTCAAGATACCTTGACAGATTTTAATACTTCTTACAATAGAAAAAACTTAACTTTTAGAATCAAACTGAAATTCAGCGCCTTGTATGTTTTTCTTTTTCTTTGAATAGCTAACAAAATTTGGAAGAGAATTGTCTAGGTATATTTTTAGAAAGTGTTTTCAATTCTTTTTTACATAATTAAACACCCCTAACAATCTTTCCAATTCGAGCTTCCAGCTTGGTAGAAATAATGCGCGAATTTTTAAAATTACTTGGATTTAATAGCATCACACTAATTGAAACTTATTTACAATTCTACGTGCACGTGCAAGTTGGGAGTATATCATCTCTGCACGTGCACGTGTAAGCTTAATATTTAATCGTATAATGGAGACATGCATAGTTGGGAATCTTCAGAGTTGAAAGGGTACCATCTGTGCATGTCAACTTCTAAGTTTAAAATCTGATGGCGGTAATTGAGACGTGCACAGTTGGGAGTGTCCCATCTATGCACGTGGACTTGTAAGTTAGAAACATGATCATATTAATTGAGACGTGCGCCGTTGGGAGTTTCCCATCTGTGCACGTACACCTTTGGGAGTGTTCCATCTGTGCACGTAAAACGTTAGTTGGGTACCATCTATGCACGTCTAAATTTCGACGTGCACAGTTGTGCCAGTGGTCAACAACGTGTACAGTTGTATCAACGGTCCATCGACGTTCACAGTTGGGATCATCCCATCTGTAAAGTGCACAGTTGCACCGGTTGCCAGCAACGTGCGCAGTTGTATCACCGGCCCTCGACGTGCACGGTTGGGCTCGTGCACAGTCGCTCTGTGCACAGTTGTGCCCCTCCCAAATTGAGACGTGCACAGTTGGGAGTCTCTAATCTTTGCACGTGGACTTGTAAGTTGAAAATCTGATCGTATTATTTGAGATATGCATAGTGGGGAGGTTTCCAACTGTGCACGTGCACAGATGTGCACAGTGTAACGCCGCTCGCTCTTATCGTCTTGCCTTCCTCGCTTCGCCTCGCACGCATGGGCCTACTTTCTCGCTTTGCCTCGCATTACCAAACTCTGCCTCCGCGGCTTATACCTAATACTTATCTACTATTTACAATATTTACATTTACTTATATTTACTTCCTCCTC
Source organism: Andricus curvator (assembly GCA_932195095.1). NCBI lineage: Eukaryota > Metazoa > Arthropoda > Insecta > Hymenoptera > Cynipidae > Andricus > Andricus curvator. Next base: position 37,223 of record CAKNYM010052831.1, read on the forward strand.
TATGTACAATCTTTCCTTTTCCATTCCTCTTCCTCCTTCCTCTCTTCTTCTCCACCTTACCGAAGACTCCCTTCACCCATGCTACTGCCCTTTTGTCCCCCCTTTCATGCATCAATACCTCCATGCTTATCCCACTCCTTTCCACCTCTACGCACTCCTCCAACCAGTGCTCCACTCTTGCCTCCCCCTTCCCACATAGTTCACACATCCTCTTTTGCCTAGCGAGCCAGAACCTATTAAAACCCTCCATGCACCCACATCTCATCCTCGCTATAAGCTCCTGACTTCCTTTCTCTCCTTTCTCACACAAATATTGCGTTCTCGCCCTTGGCATAATCCACACATAGTTCCCATTAAACCTTGTCTCTTTTATTCTCTCTTCCCCTGCTGTCTTCTCTCTCTCCATGCCGTTTTTCTTAACCAACTCATATACCTTCCTTCCTTCCTCATGTATCCTTCTCACTTCATACATCTGCAGTCCATTTGTTCTAAAATACCTTTCTCTTTCAACCTCCATCTTCCTACCCCCTCTCCTGTTCTCCTTCTCCCACCAACACCTCCTAACCAGCTTACTTCCCCCCTCTTCCAAAAATTTCTCCTCATATTTACACGCCCGACTCCCCGCTAGAATCCCTACACTCGTTCTCCCCGTCTCCCTCCTGACAATATAATTAGGCGTGTTCCTTGCCAGCCCCAGTGTCCACTTTACATACCTCTCCTGTGTCCTATTTACCTCTTCGCTTTCGTTCCACCCCCACACCTCTACTCCATACAATAGCACACTCATCACTAGTGAGTCAAACAATTTCATTCTCCTTCCAAAATCATCTGCGAATAACTTCTTTCCCAACCCCTACACCTGCCTCATCACCACATTTGCCCTCCTCACTCTCTCTTGCATGTGACCATCCACTCCGACATTCCTCTGAAACAAGAAGCCCAGGTACACAAACTCTTTCACCTCCTGCACCGCCTTTCCCTTCCACTCCCCTCCCTTATCCCTTCCCCCTCCTTTTCTGAACACCATAACCTTGGACTTTTCCGCATTCAGTTCTAACCTTTTCTTATCCAGGTATCTTCTCAGCCTCTTCATCATTTCCTTTACGGCCTCCTCGCTTTTTGTCAACAGCACTTACGTCATCTGCATACGCTAGTGACCAAATTCTACCCCCTCCTATCTTGACTCCTCCTACCACTCCGGCCTCCAGCTTACTTTCCATATCCGCAATTAAAATCGCAAAAAGTGTTGTGCTAAGCGGACACCCTTGTCTTAACCCTCTATCCATTCATATATCTCCCTTACCCTCTCGATTAGGCCTCTCTCCACTCCCCTATCCTCCATCGCCTCCCACAACTTCCCCCTATCTACCGACGGAAACGCGCCTTTTAAATCCACAAAAAACGCGTACACTATCGACCCCTTCTTCGCTAATTTTCTATCCACCACGTGCTGCAGAACGTAGATATTGTCGATAGTACTCCTACCTGCCCTAAAGCCCGCCTGCGTCTCCGGCAATATTCCTTTCCCCTCGACATCCTTCCGCAGCCTCTCCGCCACCACCATCGCGTATACTTTATACGCCGTATTCATTAGCGTAATCCCTCTATAATTTTCCTGCCTATCCTTATCTCCTTTTTTGTAAAGAGGCACTATTAACCCTTCTCTCCACCCTCGTGGGAATCCCTCCCCGTCCATACTTTCTTCACTACCTCCTTCAGCCTCTCCCTATCCTCTTGTGTACTAAACAGTCATGCTTCGTTCTCTACCTCATCCAGCCCTGCTGATTTTGACCTTCTTAACTTCCTTATCTGTTTCTCTATCTCCTCGTCATTCAACGCCTCCATCTCTGCCTCCCCCGTTCTTCTATTCCCATCATCTCTCTTCCTTGAATCCGAGCCCTGAAATGATTCTTTAAAAAACTCCCTACACTCCTCACTCCCTATCTTCTCGCTTATCCTTACTCTACGCTTCCTAAACCTATTTATTACCTTCCAGACGTCCCCCTCTGTCTTAACATTTTCTAGCTCCTCCTCCAGCTCTTCCTCCTTTTCCTGTTCTTTCTTCTTACACATCAATCTAAACCCCTTCCTCATTTCTACGTACTCCTCCCTTTTCGCAGTACCCTCTTTCCACTTCTTATACTTCCTCTTCACCTTCCTTTTCATCTTTTTACATTCCCTAGCCCACCACGGCTTCACCATTCCTTTGTTCTTCTTTCTAAATACCTTCTTTTGCACACACCCTTTCACCTTCTCTTTTAGATCCTCCCATATCTCTTCCACCGACTCCCCTTCAAAGCGTACCTTTCCTAACTGCTCCTGATACTTCTCGATCGCCTCCCTCGTCCAGGTCACCCTCTCCCCTATCGAGACTTCTTCCCCACCTTGCCTTCCGCCACCCTCCCCTCTTATACACAGTCTTAATGGCTGATGGTCTGATTCCACCCTCCCCTCTACTGCGAATTTGTCCGTCTCCTCCCATCCTTGCATATTCATGACCACATAGTCTATCACCGATACCCCCACCTTACTTACATATGTGTATTCTCCCTCTTCGTTCCCAGTTGCCATACCATTCGCCACCGCCCAGCCTCTATCCTCCATCCAGTCCCTTAGAATCTCCTCCTCCTTATTTATTGTCTTATCCTTCGATTTCCTTCCGAAGCTCTCCCCTTCCCTGTAAAGTCTCCCTTCCCTCCCCATCCTCGCATTAAAGTCCCCACCCAGTACCACCATACCCTCCTCTCTTTCGCCTAGCAAATGTTCCACCCTTTCTTTAATTCTTTCCATCCCATCCTTATTGTACACTGTCACAAACTTACACGTTACCCCTCCTGTCTTTACTTCCCTCATTTGCACTCCCTCCCCCTCTTCCTCTCCATGAACTTTTTCCTCTAATCCATCTCTAACCCCCGTTATAATTCCCCCACTGGCCCTTCCTTTCTTCTTCACTCTGACCGCCCCCTGAAGTCTCCACCTGTACCCCCTTGGCAGCTTTGGTTCTATTCTATCCCATTCCTTTCTTTCTGTCCCACGTCTCCACCAGTCCCACAACATCAAATTCCTGGATATACCTCCAGAACTCCTCATCCTTCTTCTTTACCCCTGCTACGTTCCAGTACAGAACCTTCACTACTCCTCTACCCTGCATTACCCCCACCTCCCTACTTCCTACGGAACAAATCCCCCTGCACTTCCTTCAACACCTCTTTCTCCTCGTCCCACACACACATTTTCTCGTCTACTCTTACTTTCCGATATCCTACCTTCGCTGATCTCCCTTCTCTCCTCTCCTTCCTAGCCCTGTCGTACAGCATTCTCTGCACATCCCTTTCCTTTCTCGTCAAATCGTGATCGATGAAAACTCCCTCATCCTTCTATCCTATTCTTATTTCGCATTACCCCCAACTTTTCTTCCCAACTTTTCAACTCCACAACCGCCACTTCCTTCTCCTTTCTCCCCTCCAACCTTATTTTCCCTACCCTGCCTTTAACCCACCCTATGCTCTGTAGCAGCGCTTCCACGCCCTCCCTTTCTTCTCCGCTCTTTAGCTTCAACCCTCTTATCACGATATTATTTCTCCTGTCTGTCTTCTCTTTTCTCTCCATTCTCAACTCCATCGCCCTTATCCTTTCCCTATCCGCCCTCTCCTCCTTTTCATTCCTACGCTCTCCCACTTTCTCTTCTATCATATTCCCTACCCTATCCCAAATACCCCCAATCTCACTCCCCCCAGCCCTGTCTCCTACTTCCATTTCCGTCCTTTCCTTCCACACCATAATCTCCTCTTCCATCGGCTTTATTTTAACTTCTTTTTCTTTTCTTTCCCTCTCTAACCCTTCTACTCTCTCCCTCAGCTCTTTCACCTCCTTTTCCCATTTTGCATCTCTAATTCTCAAGTCCTCCCTCATGCCTTCCATCTGCTCCCTAGTCCCCCTTACGTCCTCCCTCAGCCCCCTGATCTCGCCTACCAGCATCCCGAGAGCCTCCGAATCCCCCTCCATTTTCCGAGGGGTGGGAGGGACCTATGTGTTATCCCGCTTTTTTTAAACGGGCTCTCATCCTCGCTCTTCTCCGGACTCTCTTGGCTGTCTCTCTTCCTTTTCAAGAGATCCTCCCCGTCACTTGCGCTCGACGCTCTCTCCCTTACCTTCTCGCTTCCTTCGTTCGCACCGTTCCGATTTCTCCCTCTCCCCGACGCGCCGCTCGACACCGGACCACGCACTGTTGGTCGTCGTGGCCTGTGGAAAATTTCCTCCCCGTCAATTTCACTAGCAGCACTGCAAGCACTGTCACTGCCCACCTCCCGCTCTACCGCCGGTAACTGGGACCTATCCATGCAGTACCTTCCGCAGCCGACAAATGTCTCTGCAAAATCACCGCCAAATTTTCCCTTTATTTCCCTTCTATTTTCCTTTTTCTATTCCTCACAGCCCCTGCAGACACCCCTTTCTCTCCCTTAACATCCCCTACCTCTGCGAGACCCACCCTTCACAATAGAGGTGGTAGACGCGTGGAAAATCTCTACTCTTTGACGTACCCGCCTACCACGCGCATGCGTCTACCACCTCTTTCGCTCTCTAGGAGAAAGAGTAGGGAACGCGGAACATGTGTTCTCGCAGGGAATTTCCCCGAGTTGGGCATGTCTGCTCTAGGTCAATGCTGATCTAAGCCCGAACGATCCATCAGATTTTCCTATTTATCTAAATCTACATCAACCCTAGTAATTTCACCTTTTTTATTATTTCTCCTTTTCCTGATAGGAGTGGGCATTGGCAAATGGTCAAGGCTGTTTCCGTTGATACAGAATAATTAGTAGGACCCGCTCTATGAGTGGTGATTACCTGAACCAAATTCAAATAAGTCACGAGTCTTTTTGCACTATTCGACGATGTCCCCACCATAGTTCTTTAATTGACATTCTTTATTGAATTACTGGAAGTAACTGTAGTTTGGATATGAACCCGTCATTGAGTAATATGTCAATTTGAATTATCCAAATGTTCATTAAGATCCGCCTCTAATTTTAATAAATAATTAATACCATATCATGTAGCATTCGAAGAAGCCATGGAACTCGCCAAGCGGTATGACATTCCGAGAAGCAGTACGCATCTTCTTAAGTGCTGGCATTGATTTCAGCGTTTTCCAGGATTCACACATTTTAAACACGAAAGGGCTACGTCATTACCTCGACCTGTTTAACCGAAGATCTATTCACTTGCATGTACCGATGTCATTCCGACTAGTAATCCCTCCGGAAGATACATGTTTGCGCGTCAGAAAAAAGTTCGTGTTGGAAATATTAATTTACGGCTTAATAAAAATCAACAGTGTAAATGCGCGGTGGTCCCCACGTACCGAATCTATATTTATCACAAGCCGAGTGGAAACGGATTGATCGAACTGTTCCCATTCTCTATTTATGCTTGGTCCTCTGGATTCATAGGTACTTGTAGAGTATATTCATAGTATATCTCATTAAACTATATGATTTATTTTACAGCTTCTGAGGCAGTTATTAATGAAGAGTCTCAAGGAAGTGTACAGAGCACGGCAACGACCGAGTCAGAAAAAGTAAAAGTTAAGAATCGAAGAATGGAAATTAATTTTGACCCAGACGAAGGTCCTTTTACAGTTGATAAAATTGCGGAATACGAGTGGCCCCTTGATAGAAAGGGTGAAACATTTATGGTGCAAGAACAAATTTCTCAGTATCTTGGAGTAAAGTCGTTCAAGAGAAAATATCCAGATTTAAAACGCAGGATAGTTGATATGGAAGAAAGGAATTACTTGAGAGAAAACGGATTAGTTAGCGAATCAATGTGCGACATGGGTAAGAATATAACTTTATTTAGCTGCTACATTTTAGAGGGAAATGTCAATCAGTAATTGATTGTGAGATAAGTTTTAAACATATGTGACATGCCGCGAGAAAAGGGACCTTAGGGTTAGCAGGCAAATTTTCCAGTAGAAGCTATTGAAGAGACGGTCGAAGTCAGGCACTCAGAGAGTGGGCGACTATCACCGGAATTGAGAAAAAGAAGAAATTTCTTGAGAATATGAGAAAAACCTGGTTTTCTTTAAAAAGGGAAAAGAGACAAATATGGGAAAGAATGTGCAGTCTGAAATCCGAACGAAATTTTCAAACTTACTAAGTGTTTATTAACTGTAACGTTGCAGGGAAATCCTTCGCAAAAATCGCAAACTTTCCTAAAATGTATCATCAAGAAACGTACTTAACGGTATCTAATTTTGTATCGTTACTTCCGCTAGAGCCCCCCCCCCCCCAACTTTTTACCAACCGTAAGTCTTGGCGTCCCCCCCCCCTCTCTGATTGGTAACGTAGTTTATGGACGATCTCTAAAATTTAAATAATAATTCAATTCAAATTTGTCATGCATTTTGTTCTTAAATTATAATTATTTATATTACTGTGTGGTGAGCCCACACTTGTAGTAGTTATTTACTACAAGAAACTATCCACCTAGAAACACTACCCGAATCGGGTAGTGTCACGCCTACCCTGAAAGGGAAATGGTTTAATGGTATACTTACTGAAAAAGACCAAAAATAAAGTGAACGACCCTTCTTGAGTTCCCATTTATGACCATTTTATTTTCCAAATAAGTAAAAAATCAGTTAAAATGACTCTTTCAATGTTTGTATTTAAACATGCCTGTGTTGTATGCGCGATCTTAGAAAGAGAGAAGCGCGAAATACGCAGCGAGATACAGCCAAAGGAGCCTGAAGCTCTCGAGTCACACGGACGCAGAACGGAAAGATGAGGTGGAAAGTGGTGGGGCTGGATTTCTCGGGTCATCCGCACGCGTAGAAATAGGCGATTCATGCCTCACTTTGCAGCTTAATAACAATTCCAATTTTGCAGATAAAAATTTAATTCTTTTTTAATATGAAAGAGTGATTCAAAGACTATCGATAGCATGAAAAACATGAAAATCGATTTTATAATCCTAAGGTCTCTTTTCTTGTGGCACGTCACATATTATAAATGAAAATGTTCAGTTCTTTATTAAGTTATATGTTAGGATGTGCCCGATGTTTTTATTTTGTTATATATATTTTTTTAATGTGTAGGTGTTGTTTGTTTGTGTTGTAAAGATGAGCTGTCTAGAAGAGTTCTAAGATTCTGAGCACCTTACAGGTACATTTCTTACTTCTCCTCGATCAGTATTTATCTACGCATGGCCATTAGGGTGAGTCGAAAAGGAGAAATTCTGTAATCCGAAATCGCTACAATGCAGCTTGGATGACCGCGATCGAAAAAAATGTTCAAAAAATTTGTTGTTTGCAGAGTTTTAAAATCTTTTGAGTTTAAATTTTTTTACATTCCTGGTGGTCAAAAGAGTCTTCTCAATTTTTTCGGATTTTTATCAATCATTTTCTAAGTGATAATTCCTATTTATTTCACCCCTGTTTTCAGAAAAAAAATCCTAATACCTGTATGCATCAGAGAAGAATTTTTTCGGGTGGCATCTATAAGCTTTTTTAGCATAGCAATATACTAGAAAAAATATCGATAAACCTAGGAATTGAAATGGTCTTGGCGATTTTTTGCTTAGTGCATTTGTGTCACTCGAAAATTTTCAACTACAGGAAAAAATTCTCCTATTCACACAGGTTTTATCCAAACTGCATATCTATCGATTTCAAATTAATTTTACATTATCAGGATCCCAATACGCTTCTTTTTCGCGTTTCAGTGATTCCGAATTCCAGAATTTTTTATTTTCGGCCCACACTAATGGTCGTGTTGACTAAACACTTCATCCAAAATTTTGGAGTCGAAGTTTTAATAGTTAATTTTTTTGTAGGCGTGTTAAGAGATAGACTGACACCTGAACCACTTTAGAAGGGTTTTGCCTGCGAAATCCTAAAAAAGTGCATTAACTTGGAAAATCATGACCTTATACATTCCGTCAGATATTGGTGCACGTCCTCGTTAAATTTCATTTCCATATGCTGGTCTTAAGCTTAAAATCTCCGTTGATGTTTAGTCCCGGAGCTGACTTTAAGACTATCATAACCATTTTTTTTTTAATTTTTAATTTTTTTTTTTTTGAAAATCTAAATTAAAATTGATTTTGTGAGAAAAAAAGGCCACTTTTAAAATCATTTTCTTTTTTTAAACATAGCTTTTTTACACTCTTTTAAAGTCATGTAGAAGAAAAAGTGAGATGGATATACTTTCTTGGTCAAATTGAGATTTTTACGCTCGAAGGTACCACGGTGTATAAAAAGCTGTTAAAAATGGTTTGAAGTTGCGTTTTTTCAAAAAATCATTTTTAATTCTGATTTAAAAAAAATCAAAATGAAAAAAAAATGTTATGATAGTCCTAAAGTACATGAAAATAGCTTTCCAAAACATTATAATAAAGGTAGCAATCGGATTATCCTAAAAGAAGTTCTACTAACGTGAAGGTGAAAAAGTACTTGAGAAGTGAAAATTCAGGCCCCTGTATATTGATAACGAGTTGATAAATGGACCTATTATTTAGTGAATTAATGTAAGTTCACTAGGACTATAATTCAGCCAAGTTTTAACTCGGTCAAAAAAAGAACAATTTTGGATGGAAACATTTGACGTATTCTGTCCCTGGTGTAATTTGCGGTTCGTCCTTTACCGCTGTTACCCTTACGCAGCGGCCGAGAGCATTGGGGGTGACATTAATCGCCTCTGGATGCCTTTTTATAGCTACCATCTGCAACTCCATAAGGTTTCAGCCACTTAAATCCTGATGGTCGCTATACTTATGCTCGCTATACATACGTATGGATCTTGGTTGTATAGATTGCCTGCAAGTTCCGGTCAGCCCCCTGCAACGACTTTACGTTAGCGTTAAATCACTAATACGATCAGCTGACGTGTGGAGCGCAGATGGCGCTGGAAGTCTTTCCAGCCTGTTTTTACATGACAAGCATAGGCCAAATTAGTTAGAATTTAATTTAATTGATATTAATCGTAATTAAATGTTATTTTATGCATAATAGAATTAAAGTTTAATATCTTTTTAAATATTAGAGTAATTCTTAGTAAAAAAAATGGCAAAAATCTTTTCTTCTAATTTCAGGAAATATGATAGGTTTCAATCGTAACATGGAGAACATGAATTTAAAATATTTTTTAGCTCAAGAAACAAAATTAAACTCATAATTATATCAAATTTTATTAATTAATTCCAAATTTGTCCATTAAAATTATATAAAGAATTTTTGCAAAAAATAAGTTTGAAAAAAAGCATGGAGGAACAAACCATATATTTTTTATTATATATAATTACTTAAAAATAGTGTAAAACTGATTACATATTTTTAATAATAATATTGTGAAATTATATTTCATGATTAAAATTACTCTTATGAAATATAAAATTTAATTAGAAATTGAAATTAAATAACAGATATTCCAATTTTATATTGGGGTAAAGAATTGATTTAATGGGAAAGGAAATTGAAATAAGAACAATGCCATGTGTGATGTGGAACGAAGAACCCAGCCTTAGGACCGAAAATGATTTTACGAGAAAAAGCAGATCAAAGTGAAAGGAAGACGAAGAGGTAGCAAAGGGGCTTGCATACTAACACAGTTGAGTGGTCCGTATCTGTGTGAAGGCTCGAGATATATGAATGAGAACAACGGCTGACTGGTAAAAAATGAACGATAGCAATGAATAATAATCATATTATGTGTGTGTTGGCACATCGTGGGTGTGGTGAGCCCACACTTGTAGTTATTTACTACAATTATCAACCTAGAAACACTACCCGGATCGGGTAGTGTCACGCCTACCCCGAAAGGGAAATGGCTTAATGGTATACATACATGTGTTATTTTCATGTTTTATTACGACTTATAAAACGAAATTGAAAAATGCCTGGAAAAACTATCAGGAAAAACTGTCTAATCGCGCGCATCGAGTGGTGATCAACCGAGCTAAACGCATTAGAGCTCCGAGGTATCACATAGACACGACACCTTAGAGTGTTGGTGCAAGAGTCCAGCGCCATGCTAATAAAATCACCCCTTCCCCCCAACTTTGAGCTCTAGAAAATTCCATTTTGATCGTGGAGCAATGGGGATGTTTTATTCGATAGGAGAAATCTTCATTATTCAGAATCAATAAAATCCGGAAAATTGATTTTTCAGCCCTAAAGTTGGTTTCTTCGTCCCATGTGGCATATATTGGTAGAGATAAGTCATTTATTAACAACAGTAACCTTAAAACAATAACAAATGTTTAACTTCAATAAAATTCGTTAGCTAAAATAAAAGTATTCAAGTATTTCGCTCGTTTGAATCTGCGTAGATAGCGATATATTCTATTAAAATACGTTGTTTTTTATTCAATTTGTCATATTTCTACGAAACAAGTTTTTATAGTAAAGGTATCGTTTCAGTTTAAGATAAAATGTTTGATATTTTTTAAATACATAGTTTTGATTTAATTTGTTTATATTTCTATGAAAAATGTTTTTAATTAAAGATATCGTTTCAGTTTAAGGTAAAATCTTCGATTTTTTTTAAATACATAGTTTTTTTTTTAGTTTTTAATATTTCTACGAAAGAATTTTGTAAAATAAATATATCGTTTCAGTTTGAAATAAAATGTAGAAATAATACCTTCTTAATTTATTTGTTTAAATTCAACTATTATTTTAATTAATCTTCCGATAATTTTAATATGTAATTTATTTTTAGACTTTATAAAGAAAAAAATATATGTACCGGTGCGGCCGACACTGCCGCGCGGTACCACTTATATTTTATATCTCACAAACATTTCAAACAAAAATAAGGAAACAATAATGGCCAATTATTATGTAAACAACAATAATATTATTAAAATTAAAAAGGATGGTTATTGTGTTTTTGTCTACTAGTCTGATTTATTGATTTAAAATAGTAAGACAGTTTCGTCCGTCGACGCCGGACCTCATCAGGTAATAAGCTTAAAATTAGATAGAGTAACAATGGAATGCTGTATGCATATAGTATTCGTATATTTTTCGTAATATTTTTAAACGTTTTTTAAGTTGGAAAAATCATTTCAAATAACAAATTTTAAATGAGTAAAAACATTTAAGATGTATTATACAAGAACTTCCTGGAGTTCGACCCATGGTCTCGGTTTGGTATTTTTAAAAATAATAAAACATTTTATATGTGGGCCAGCGCCATGTGTACTTCCTCCGAGATCATGGGCATACAAAAACACAATTAACATTCTTTTTAATTGTAATTCATCTGGCTAAAACCTTAACACTAATGTAAATAATAACGTTATTACCTTAAAATTAAACAACAATCAATTATTGTAAATATAAATATGTTGTAATTATACTTACCACTCCCAGAACAGTGACTCCATCCTCTGCAAACGTTTTTCGCTCGCACAAAATATCTTGTTAAAAAAATGTTTGTCGCACACGGCGTGCCCGGTTTTTAGAACAAAATTTTCTCTTAGTATGGCTTTTTGCCATGCATTCACATCCTCTTTATCTTGTGGCAGATAAAAGAAATTTAATTTTTCGGAGCAGCTTTCATAATCTGATTTACATCCAGAGGCAATACATCGCGTTCCACCCATTTTCAGTGCGTCCAGCGACCTTGAAAACCTGGAATTCTCCTTGAATTTTTTTTTAACCTTGAAAACCTGGAAATCTTGAATTTTTCACGAGAACCTTGAATTAAATTTTTTTCTTTCTTTTAAAACAGTTATTTTGTTGAAATGGGAAAAGTAATTTAAATCTTTTAGTCTTTTATGAAAGAAACATCTCGTTTAGAAGAAGTCTTGCTACTGAAAAGTTTTTTATTTATGAAGATATAATTTACCTTTTACTCATTGCAGAATAAGTAAAGAGATTTATAGTTTTTAATTTCGTCTCCGCTAATATAGAATGTTAAAGTATACATTTTTTTGTGATATTCAACATACAAATTATAAAAATTATTAGTTGACAATTTCGATGTTAATTCAGTTTCAGAATTAGAATGAGCCATGGCCATATAACGGAATTTTCAAGGGTCTCGCCACCCGGTTTTTGAGTGTACACCAGATTACAAAACATTTCTAATGATTTCAAAAGGATTCAACATTTTTCAAAGGGCCCGAGCACAATCGAGACCCGAACCCGAAACCTGAACTCGCACGCGTTCGGGACTTCGAGTCTTCATTGTGCGTTACTTGAGGTTTAGGTTTAAAGTTTTCGGAGGGGTAAAGCCGACAAACACGGACAAGATATCCAAGATATATATACACGTATGAAATTTAAAATTTAAGCGACTCACAATAACCTCAACAAAAATCGCCGCCGGCCGCCCGGAGTAAATCACATTGCGTTGTTTTTCAAGAAGTTATAGGTTATGTGCTCCTTTCACGTACTTCAGGTTTCAATTCTCATTGTGCCTTACAAAATTTCATTCAAGTCCACGTTCGAATTAGTACGACCCCACTAGACAAAGATGACGCTACTGTAAAAAAGGACAGAGTTATCTTTGGGTTCAGGTTTCGGGTTCGGGTCTCCATTGTGCTCAGGCCTAAAGATTTTAAAATGTTTAAAAGGATTTTGAACATTTTACAAAGATTTCACGGATTTCAAAGATATAAAAAAGGCGTGTACACCAGATTTTAAATATATCACAACAATTGTACAAAGCTTTTAAAACTTTCAAAAGATTTGAAGGATTTCAAAGATTTGAAAAAGGGGAAAGTACGCCAGATTTCAAAGACTTTAAAACATTTCGAAGATTTGAAACGATTTCAAAAGGTTTCAAAACATTTTAGAAGATTTGAAAAGGTTTCCCTAAGATTTCAAATAATTCAGTGATTTCAACGAATAAAAAAGATTTCACAAACAAAGATTTAAAAATAATTTCACAAATGTTTAAAAAGATTTTACAAAGATTTCGAACATTTCATAGAGATTGCAAAGATTTGAAAAAAGCGTGTACACCAGATTTCAAAGATTTCATAAGGATTTCGAACATTTCCAAAGATTTTAAAACTTTCAAAAGATTTCAATGATTTTAAAAAGGTTATTGTAAACCAGATTTCTAATATTTCAAAAGATTTTTCACAGATTAAAAATATTTTAATGATTTCAAATGAATACAAAAGATTTCAGAAAGATTTCACAAATATTTCAAAGATTTCATAAAAATTCCATAAAGATTTCAAAAGAATACATGAATTCCAAAGATTTCAAAAAGGGTACATTACACCAGTTTTCAAAGGTTTCAAAACACTTCAAAGATTTTAAACGATTTCAAATATTTCAATGGTTTCAAACGAAGACGAAAGATTTCACGAATATGCCAAAGGTATTAAACTATTTCAAAAGGTTTCAACAAATTTGAGAATATTTCGAAAGGTTTCAATGATTTCAAACGAACACAAAAGATTTCACAAACAAAGATTAAAGAAATATTTCATAAATGTTTCAAATATTTCATGAAAATTTCACAAAGATTTCAAAGAATTCACCGAGATTTCAAAGATTTCTCAAAGATTGCAAAGACGACTTATGTTCCCAAAAAATTAAAAATTGTTATTTTTATGGTTCTGCTTTCTTTAAAAACTGTTGGCCAATAAAAAATGAAATGGCCCATTTTTTACATATAAGAAACGCACGGTGTGCGTTAATCAACATATTTTAATGAAAATAAGTTAAACGTGTAATTGCATTGGCTCAAACCATTCAGTTTTGCATCCAAAAAAGGGCTGCAGGTGCTGAACATCTTACGAGAACTGAAACCCTACAATATTTTTGAAAAATGGTGAAAAAATTGGGAAAAAATCAGTTTTTTGAAAATTGCCTTTTTCCAGTTCATCCTATGTCCCAAACACCTTAACAAGAATTAAAGTGCTTGAAATTTTCTGCGAAATGAAAAAAAATCGAATGTTCTATCTCTAAAAGTTCGGGAGTTATGATCCTAAGAAGTCGATTTTAGGCGAATAATTTGAATGAAAAAAAATATATATATAGTTTTGGGGAAATAACTTATTCCCTATGCATCTCTGGTAAAAATGGCTGAATATTTAATTAAAGAAGACTTAATTTTGAGTAGGTCTAAAAAAATGCTCTAGCTCTAATAGAACCAAAATTATGGCGTTTTGAATATGACCCTTTTTTTATGGAATTTTGTTTAACATCAATTTTATAAATAAAATTTCTCGTTTTTCAAGAGAAGGCAGTAAGTTATTTAAAAAATACTTAATTTTGAGATCTAAAAAAAACAATGCTCAGCTGTAATAGAACCAAAATTATGGCCTTCTGAATATGGCCCTTTTTTATGAAACTTTGTTCAATATCAATTTATTGAATAAAATTGATCGTTTTCCAAAAAAAACTCATTTCCCGAGCAATTCAGGAGAAAGTTTCCACCAGATAGGTTAAGGAAGACCTGATTTTTAGCAAATCTAAAAAAAAATAATGCACTAGCTCAAATGGCATCGAAATTATGGCCTCCTGAAAATTACGCTTTTTATGGAATTTTGTTGAAAATTTTTGTTTAATTTTTCGATTCTGGAGGATGAGACATGGAAAAATGTTCTTATCATATTGTGTATCTTGTGCTTGAATTAAATGAAGACTTAATTAATTTAATTATGAACTGAAAACTTTTATTAACGATATTATGAAAACATGATTGTGAGCTTAAGGATGTTCCAGGTGTACCTTCTGGACAAAAGTTAGTCAAATGTGAGTAAATTTTTTCTGTTGACCATTTTGATCAATAGAGATTTTGATCACATGAAGTAAAGAACAAAACTGTTACGATTGAGAATGTGTTTTAATATTTTCAGTGAAAATTTCAAGATTAATTAATTATTTTATACTCGTCGTGGAAAAACTTTTGGCTATTAATGAAGCCTGTAAAAATCTTAAGAAATCGAAAATTCGTATTTACGTTTTGAGAAGTACGTCTGTGTTAGATAAGGGAAAATGTTAAAAAACATAAATATTATGTATTTATATTTCATATAAATAATATTCTGAAGATTAAATTGTTTAAGAACCTGAATATTCTATGTTATAAATATAATTCCAGAAAGCCGTAGATCGTGCAACGTCGGATATATCGTAATTTCGTGCTGCTTTGTTGGTAGACTTGAACTGTTTAAAATGGCTGACCTGTCAACAAAGTTGTAGGTTAGAAATCGCTTTACATGGTTCGGGATCATCGGAGCTTTCGAGTTTTTAAATAGTTTTTAAATATAATATGCGATTCAGACAATAGCGAAAATGAAGAAAACGTATAGGTGAAAAGGCGGAATAGTGTCGAAGAAGGTGTATGATCATAGACAGAAGTTACAACGTAACATGTCTGAAATAAATGCACGGAGAGCTGCAAAAGAAGCTTATGCTACAGAAGAAAAGGCCTCAGAAATGTATTCGAGTGAAGCTAAAGAAAATATTCCCTGTGATGGGCGACGTATAGTCGAATTACGCTTCCTAGGGAAACAGTTGTGGTGCTGTGATTGCAAAGAAGCTCTTTCGCTTGACTTAATAGAATGCGAAATCCAACGAGGGTTAGGTTCGATTCTGAAAGTTCGGTATAGTTTTTTTTATCATTAGGAAAAATTGAATTACAGTATACGGGTCATTACCAAAAAGTTGTGAAATTGAAGCCCCGGCCGTTTTACCCAATTCCATGATTTAAAACAATTTTTAATATAATACTAGGTTAAAGTACTTAAATCGAAGTAGTTTTGAGTAAAGCACGGAGTAATAATAAGGAGACCGATCATACCGTAGAAATTATGAACAGTGATAAATATTTTTAAGCATTATTTATGCATATATTCACAAAATATTATTCTGAATAATAAAAGTGACGCTTTTGACACACACCCAAATATTTTCCATTGCCTACATGCACGGCCCTGAACTACCTGAAGCTTTTTTTAATATTACGCTCCTGGAATAACTGATTTGCGGTGTTGCCACGCTCTATACTTTCCGCCGCAGAATCAGTTATTTTTACTTATATTTATATTATTTTTGAAACAACGAGCTAGCAAATAAATTTTAAATTTTGCAAGAAGTTTCATTAATATTCAGACAAACTGTTCTCAAAGTGCCAGAAAAAACTATTCGTCAAATAATCTTGCTATCTTCAGTTAAAAGTACAAAAACTTCCTTTTCCCATAAGAGCCCATGCTAAATCACTGAATCTTTAGATTCAAATAACTTCTAAACGGGTTAGCGAATCCTTTTGAAACATTGCATGTAATTTCCAAATGGTAATAGAAATAATTTCTGTAAATTTGAGAAATATCTATTCGTAAATGAGATAACCCTGGAACATCCTTAAAACGAGTGAAGGCTATTATATTCACATAATGCATGTTGTAGCCTAATTGCGTAGTCCAGATGATTCTTAAAGTCGTTATATTTTGTCCAGACGGCTTTAAAATCTGAGTGAACAGACTCCATCATGTCCAATGCTCAGAAACTTATTTATTTTTAAAAACGAGATATTTTATTTTAAAATTTGATAAGATTTTGATTTTTTATTTAATTAAAAAAAATTATGATTAACATAATTTCATTACAAAAGGATCATATTCAGAAGGCCGTAATTTCGATATGATTAGAGCTAGAGCATTATTTTTTTTTTAGATTTGCTAAAAATCAGGTCCTCCTTAACCTATCTGGTGGCAACTTTCTCCTGCATTGCTCGGGAAATGAGTTCTTTTAGAAAACGATAAATTTTATTTAAAAAATTGATATTGAACAAAATTTCATAAAAAAGGGCCATATTCAGAAGGCCATAATTTTGGTTCTATTACAGCTAGAGCATTGTTTTTTTTAGATCTACTCAAAATTAAGTCTTTTTTAAATAACTTACTGGCAACTTTCACCTAAAACGTTGAGGAAATGAGTTCTTTTGAAAAACGAGAAATTTTATTTATAAAATTGATGTTAAACAAAATTTCATAAAAAAAGGGTTATATTCAAAACGCCATAATTTTGCTTCTATTAGAGCTAGAGCATTTTTTTTAGATCTGCTCAAAATTAAGTCTTCTTTAATTAAATATTCGGCAATTTTTATCAGATATGCATAGGGAATAATTTATTTACCCAAAACGATATATTTTTTTTTCAGTCAAATTATTCGCTTAAAATCGACTTCTTTGGACCATAACTCCCAAAATTTTAGAGATAGAACATTCGATTTTTTTTCATTTTGCAGAAAATTTCAATCACTTTAATTCTTGTTAAGGTGTTTGGGACATAGGATGAACTGGAATAAGGTAATTTTCAAAAAAATGATTTTTTCCCACTCTTTTCACCATTTTTCAAAAATATTGAAGGGTTTCAGTTCTCGTAAGATGTTCAGCATCTGTATCCCTTTTTGGATGCCAAACTGAATTGTTTGAGCCATATAAATTCCACGTTTAACTTATTTTCATTAAAATATGTTGATTAACCTCTTAAAAAAAATCAAAAATGAGTTTTCTCAAAAAGGGCCCAAGCGATTTTTTTCTTTTTGGGCTCAAAATGATCGTGGGGCATCCCAGAAGTAAGATAAACGTTTATTTTTTAGCCTGCTGGGCTTAAAAAATTGACTTGCTTACACTTCCATTTTTTTACAGAATTTTCTTACAACTAACCCTTAAGGGCATGCTCTTCGGTGATGACGTGCCAAACCAGTCCTTGGTTATGAAATTTTTTTTGGTGTTCACCATGTCCAAACGCAATGATATATCGCTCTCAAAATTTGGAATATAGGAAATGAGAAAATAAATTGCGTTTGTATAATTAGTTTCAGTAATAATTTTGAAAAAAATTATCCATGTGAAAAATAATGTGTACAATTTCATAACCTAGCTTGGTCATGTGATCTCTACTTTACCGACGTGGAAAGCTTCTTTTTTTCTCCGCTAGAAATTGCTAAAAATGCTCCAAAAATAATGACAGGTTACGGAGGTTACGTGTGTGCAGATACTTATTTTTTGATTTGCAGCAAATGTGCAAATGTTATTGTTTATATTGATTTTTTTTTAAATTTTTAGACGATTTAGTCCAAAATTTGTGTCAGTTATCGACATACGCGAATCAAAAAATCTGAAATGCATCAAACCAAACATTACCTACAAAGTGCTCGACTCGAGTGGTAATATCCTATTTTATCAATTTATAAATAAAATTTCTCTGAAATTATAAACATATTGATGTATACAAACGTTCTTTAGTGCTTTTTATTCAATCGTTCAAATTCTAAACACGATATCTCAATCCATGTGGACGTAGTGAGCACCAAAAAATATGAAAATAATTTCACACATTTATTTTTTACATGGATAATTTTTTTCAAAATTATTACTCAAACTAAATATACAAACGCAATTTATTGTCTCATTTCCTATATTCCAAATTTTGAGAGCGATATATCATTGCGTTTGGACATGGTGAACACCAAAAAAAATTTTCATAACCGAGGACTGGTTTGGTCACGTGGTCACCGTAGAGCATGCCCTTAAAACTAACATCCTTCCACACCTTATATCTAACGCCGCTCGTTCTTATCGCATTGCCTTCCTCGCTTCGCCTCGCCTCGCATTACCAAACTCTGCCTCCGCGACTAATACCTAATACTTATCTACTATTTACAATATTTACAATTACTTATATTTACTTCCTCCTCTATTTACAATCTTTTGGGTTGAAGTCTGTCGTGGCACACCGTGAACGGTTTTGTTATTATTTGATGTAAAAAAGGAGACCTGGAAAAACTTGACTTCTTGACCTGGAAAACCTGGAAAAGACCTTGAATTTCGTTCTTGAGAATCGCCGGACACCCTGATTTTAGTGGTTCAAGTGCATGCTTTTGTATAAATAAAATTTTTTAATTTGCATACCTTAATTTTTCACAAATAAAACCGATTGTCATTGCGAAAAATATCAATTATATTAATTGACGGCCCATATGCAATAACGTCCTATAAATTTCGTTCGCCAGGCAGCATTGACCCTGGGCAGTGTTTAAAAAAAGTTTTGAAATAAAATTTTTAAGCTACATATTTTGATAGAAATTTTAATTGCGCATCTTTTTTCCCTCTTAAAAAGGTTCTAACGTTTGTCGCTTTTGAAATATAGAAAAAAAAACGCATTTTTTTTTAATTAAAATTTTTCCTATTTTGTCACTTCAACTCGCTATATATAAACGAGTTTTTAATATTTTATTCTGAAAATTGCAGGGAATGTGCCTTATGGTATTCTTACGGCGGGAAAGTTGTTCATAAAGGTATAAATAAGTTTTCTGGAAAGTTTTATTTCAATCGAAATAAATCTTTCAAAAGTTGTGAACGTTTTACTTCGTCCACGCAGTCGATTTCTTCGCACGAATCGACTCTAGGTTTTAGGTGCAAATTTAGGTTGGAACTCTACAGAGGATAAGGAAAGCGAAATAATTTTTATGATTATTGAGATTATAACTTTATTGTCATTGATTTAAGAATACTTTGACAACATCATGTTTCATGTATAGTTTGCATACAATCGAGTAAATTAAGAAATATTCATTGTTAACCCTTAATGGTGACCGTGAGTCAATTTGACCCGGACAAACTTTTCAAATGATATTTACGAGCATTAGGCTCGTTAAGTAACGAGTTCATTAAGTAACGATCAGAGTGCATTTTTGGATGTTCAAATAATGCCTCTGAATTTTTCTCTTCTCAAGACAATTTTTATTTTCACTCAGTACTGCTTCAAAGATCGTCCGGGTAAAATTGACGCGCGGTGACCATTACGTAATTCCTATGAAGTGTGACCATTAAGGGGATTTATCAGCGTTATAAAAAGGAATTCCAGTTTCCGGCCTCACGGTTGAATATTTTGGTCTGATATTTTGCATACCTCATCTAAATATTGGTCTCTTTTCCTGTGAAGTCTCGGTTTTTTGAAAAAATGTTTATATTTGACGTTATAAACAAAAAGAAAAGAACAATAGAAAAAAATGCAGTGACGCTCAGTACTAGCTGAGTGTGTATTTTCGAGGCCTGAGCTTCGACCCTCGTCAAAGCTACGAGGAAGACGCCCCGTAGCGCGAGTGGAGACTCTGGAGCGCCTCGAATTACCCGAAACGAATCACCCTCCTTATTGTTATGTGATGCAGGCTGGTTCAAAAAACTGAAATTATGAAAGCATCGCGTGATTCAATTTTAATTAGCAGAAATGGTTTATTCATATAATTTCAAGAAAGTAAAAAAAAGATTCATGAAAATCGGTTAATATTTGCAGTAATAATAGAAATGTTGAAGTGCACACGATAGTATGCAAAGATACACCGCACTTTGGGAGGAAACGAATTTTTTTCGTTCAAAAGGTCTACAGCCTTCAATTTTGCCACAATCCGCAATTATAATTTTTTGAAATTGAAGAGCGCTAAATTTCCAAGAGCACCTTAGACAGATATTGTTGCATTTTCATTTGTTTATTTATTATATGATTACTCGAAGTATGAGAAAATCGAGATTTTTCACAAAATCATTATTTACTCTTCAATAGTGGTTTGCATATAATGAAAATCATCTTAAATCGACGCAAGAGTATTCCCAGAATGCAAATAATTTGATTATTATCTGTTTTAATTGTTATATACAAACGAAATTACCAAATAGCCAAATATCGTCATTGTGGTTGAAAAAGATTTGTTCTTAGCTAAAAATGCTTTAACTTATTGTGAGAGTGATTGTTAGTCAGAATATACATAAATTATTAACAATTAGAATTGTTATAAACAATTTTTTGCACAAATTTGGAATTTGTTTTTTTTTTTAATTGCGGTTTTCCTTTTATCATCTGAATTGATCCAGATATTCTGAAAAATGGAATAAGTTCAATTATATTTGTGAAAATACAACAACTGTTGATTTTTAAACAAATGACACAAATAAATATAAAACTTTGGCACTTTGACCTGGAAAATAATTTTTTGTATCAAAAATGCTTTAAATTTTTGTGAGAGAGATTTGCAGTCACTATTTCTATATAAAATTAACAATAAGCAATTGTCATTATTTATTATTATTATTATATTATTATTAAATTCAAATATCACGAAATTTTCATACATTTAAAAAATATTGTAATTTTTGTTGAAAAAAATTTTTTCTCATCTGGAAAAAATTTAAATTATTGTGAGAGTGATCGTCAGTAACAATTTTTATGAAACATTAACAATTATAATATTTATAAACCATTTTTGTGGAAAATGTTGGAATTATTGGTTTTTCAATTTCGGCTTTTCCTTCATCATCTGAATTGATGCAGATATTCTTGAAAATAACATAGGTTCAATTATATTTGTTAAAATAGAACAATTGTTGATCTTGTAAGCAAATAAAATAAATTCAAAGCTTTGTTAAGTTTATATAGAAATATAGACTGCAAATCTCTCTAACCAAAATGTAAAGCAGTTATAGTGCAAAACAATTATTTTCCAGACCAAAGTGCCGGCGCTTTATGTTTATTTATTTCATTTGTTTAGAAGATTAACAATTGTTGCATTTTAAGAAATATAATTGAACCTATGCTATTTTCAAGAATATCTGCATCAATTCCGATGATAAGAGGAAAACCGCAATTGAAAAAAACACAAATTCCAAATTTGTGCAAAAAATTGTTTATATAACAATTCTAATTCTTAATAATTAATGGATATTCTGACTAACAATCACTTTCACAATAATTTAAAGCATTTTTAGCTAAAAACAAATCTTTTTCAACCACAATTACGATATTTGGCAATTTGTTAATTTCATTTGTTTATAATAATTAAAACATACGATAAACAAATTATTTGCATTCTGAGAGTACTCTTGCGTCGATTTAAGATGATTTTCATTATATGCAAAGCGCTATTGAAGAGTAAATAATGATTTTGTGAAAAATCTCGATTTTCTCATACTTCGAGTGATCATATAATAAATAAACAAATGAAAATGCAACACTCCCTGTGTAAGGTGCTCTTGGAAATTTAGCGCTCTTCAATTTAAAAAAATAATAATTGCGGATTGTGGCAAAATTGAAGGCTGTATAACTTTTGAACGAAAAAAATGCGTTTCCTCCCACAGTGCGGTGTATCTTTGCATACTATCGTGTGCACTTCAACATTTCTATTATTACTGCAAATATTAACCGATTTTCATGAATCTTTTTTTCACTTTCTTGAAATTATATGAATAAACTATTTCTGCTAATTAAAATTGAATCACGCGATGCTTTCATAATTTCAGTTTTTTGAACCAGCCTGCATCACATAACAATAAGGAGGGTGATTCGTTTCGGGTAATTCGAGGCGCTCCAGAGTCTCCACTCGCGCTACGGGGCGTCTTCCTCGTAGCTTTGACGAGGGTCGAGGCTCAGGGCTCGAAAATACACACTCAGCTAGTACTGAGCGTCACTGCATTTTTTTTCTATTGTTCTTTTCTTTTTGTTTATAACGTCAAATATAAACATTTTTTCAAAAAACCGAGACTTCACAGGAAAAGAGACCAATATTTAGATGAGGTATGCAAAGTATCAGACCAAAATATTCAACCGTGCGGCCGGAAACTGGAATTCCTTTTTATAACGCTGATAAATCCCCTTAAGGGTTAAATATGTTTTCGAATTTCTTAAGGTATTCACAGCAGTCTTTTTTCTCATTTTGTGTACATACATAAAAAATGCATAGTAATATACGTTTGAAATTTCAATCTATTCCAAGTTTTTACTTTTCGTTCGCTTCCTACCTTCACCGATAGGTAGGAAATTATTTTCTATTTAAAATTTCTTTTAAATGCCTTCAAAGCAATCAATTTTCAACTTTTTTATATTATAAGTGCTCGTAAAGTAATAGATTTGTACTGCTCAACTAGCAAAAGTAGAATGATCTGCTTACATTTCTATTTTCGAAGAAATATAAAGCGTACTGGAGTGCATTAGTTTATTTATAATAATCAACTTCACTAAAACTACAACACGTAATGCTGAAAGTTAATATATATATATATATATATA
The DNA here is from genome assembly GCA_932195095.1 of Andricus curvator. NCBI lineage: Eukaryota > Metazoa > Arthropoda > Insecta > Hymenoptera > Cynipidae > Andricus > Andricus curvator. Next base: position 60,261 of record CAKNYM010052831.1, read on the forward strand.
TATATATATATATATATATATATATA
>CAKNYM010052831.1:63645-192319 GCA_932195095.1 Andricus curvator
ATATGATTTTTAATAAATAATTGAGTTCCTTGATTAAATCTTTCAATACTGCTTAATCTCTATAGAGTTCCAATTGTACCATAATGCCTCGATTTACATGAATAAACCGACTAGGTGGAAGAAGTCATAGAAAACGCAAAATACTTTCCTTTTTAATTAAGTTTCTCGTTTTAATTCAGATTGAAGATTCGCAAAGGGAAGAGGAGAGAGTAGCCAATAAATAAGTTATAAATGAGTTTCAACAATTTATTATAGATAATAACAATTAAAACTTATTGATTACTAAGAGTTTCACACAAGAAGTTGAAGGAAGACATGTAGGCTTTTCTCTAATCCTTGGCCAGCACCTTTAAAATAAAGGAAACTCATATATTATGACCCAAGGGAGTTAGATAAATGAAATTAGAGTTTATTAGAATTAGGATTTACCGGTTACTGATTCGAATCAAGAATCAAATGAAGTCTAGATGGTGACTCGTCTCTGTGACCTCCGTATAGTGGTGTGGAAGAAGGGCATGTGCACTTCAAAGGTGAATCCTTAATCGGATTTTAAAGAGTTCCAAACATTGACTGTAATCAGTTGTGGGTCCAACTTAGGAAGGAATCATTTCGAAGTAATCCAAAGATGGGAAATCCCAGATTCGGTTTTCCCAGTGCACAACACTGTCACAAGGGTACACAGACTAACACAGAAGAACTGAATTGACCCATGCTGGTCCTTTAGGTTTTTATAGGGCCTAACTCAACGTTCCTACATGCTCGGACGTCGGTGCATACGCATACGTCAAGAGTATATATAGATATACTATACGGCTTAAAAGGTTTTCAGTATATCTATAGCTATGTCCTCAAGCTTCCACGTGCTTCTATGCTCTATAGTCTATGGCAACACAGCGTACGCTACAGGTTACAACGTTCTTACTATATTCTATACATATACTTTCGTGCTGATTTATATGGTTATATTCTACAGCGTACAACGTGCTGACTGTGTATATATATATATATGGCTACACTCTGCAGTGCGCAATATTCTCTCTATATTTATTAAGTATTTATTAGTATAATCATGCAATTACGTAAATATATAAATAAATATGTCAACATATATATGTATATAGCAGGGCTCCCGACAATGGGTCGGACTACAATGCCGACTACCCTAGAGTTGGGGGAGCCAATCAAGCCGGAGTCAATGCGATTGGCCGGCGGAATCTCCTTACTTTTAGGTGGACGGATCGACTCAGGGACGACCTGCTGGAGTGCTATGATACCAGTATGGTCCCTGAACGAAAAGGTTACATGACGCGACTGCATGCTCTGTGGTGCGAGAAACACCCAGAGCTCTCGGATTTTTCGCAAAAACGTCTGAAACCGTGCCGAGGACCTCCGGAAAAGGGGTTATATAAGCGGAGCGCCTGCACAACCGCAGCCAGAACAAGCCGGCAACAGAGGAAGAGAGGCGACACTGAGACCAACCTCGAACAGGCATCCAATAGAGGAAGAACGATGCTTCAAGACACTGAGAAACATCAACATTCAGGTTTCTCCCAAGCCCAAAGATCTGACTGAACTGGATGATGAGCTTCGTGGAGATTTTTCCGAATAATCCGACCTCTGGACTATCAATTGTAGTGTGTACAATGCAGCGAGAACTTTGGCAGATGCAAACCGTAAAACAAAACCAAGTGATCATAAGACCAAAAGACGAATGCATCAACTTAGCACAAAGATAGGCTGGACAAGACAGTACGCGTCCCGCATTCAGTGTGTGATTGACTACATAACATCTGGCAGGACTTTCACTGCTAAGGTTCGACAGTTCTCGCACGAACTGCGGATCCGTCATCACACAATCAACAAGTCGAAGCTACTGACCATCAGGCAGCATATTGTTGACAGCATACGAGTACTATCTAACGCTAGGAGCAGGGAGAGGTGGGTCAGAGAAAATCAACAGTTTGTGTCTGACCCATCTCGACTCTTCCAAGACCCTCCAGTTACTGTCGACCATCCGCCCAAACCAGAGGAGGTCGAAGCATTGAGGAGAGAAGTCTACGAAGTCCAACATCCACTTGAAGAAGGCTCAAAGAACATAAATAGCTTCAAGGAGCTGTGCAATGCCCTCATAACAGCTGAGGAGGAATGCCCACCTATCACTACCGAGCAGGTGAAAAACGTATTAAGAGGCATGAAGAACTATTCCGCTCCGGGACCAGATGGTATCAAGTTTGAAGTAAAACAAATATGGCATTGTGCCATATTAATGCATAATGCGCTTTTTTGCTGCTATAGGAGAGAATAAAAATTCCATTCTATTAATTTTTAACACAATACATGAACAACATAAATAATTAGGATATTTCATAATCGCACGGTCGGCAATATAATCACATTTTACTTCGAAAACAAATATTGAAATAAAACGAATAAACCATAAATGTCTTTCAATGTTTATTTTAATGCAATGATATATTATCAAAAATTAATTTTTTTTTCTAACCTTTCGTTCACACTTATTTTGTTTATTTTTATAATTCTGCCAGAACTTTAGAATGCGCGGCAAAATGTTTCACGCTTACTTCAGTACTCAGCATTTCATTAGACAATTCACTACTTTGACATATCGGCAACGTCGCACTACACTTCGCATACGACTTCGTCTTCGAAAGCACTTCGAGTGGCGCTCAAGAATACCAATCGCGCTCGACCATTTTTCGTATATGAAACTACCGCTCGAAAATTTTCGCATGCGAAAAAACGTCGAGTGAACTCGAGAACAGCATACGGGTGGGTCTTTATGTGTGAACTGCAACGTACTATGGCTTTGTAAAGCTCTCCAACTGGGGTGATTGCTAAATATATTTACCAGCGACCCGTTTCGGAGCGGTGTTGTTGATGGTTTCACTAGCGTTAGCGATTTGAAGAATTGATGAGTCTGTATTATGAAAGCGTGAAGTTTGAAATTGGGCGCAAAAAGTTGAAGGACATCAGGAATAAACTACTTATCGCAGAAGGCAGAGAAGTCGTAATTAAAGAAAAAGTTGATTCGGCAAGGAAAAACGTCGATAATGAAAGACTGTTAGAGGAAGCTGCACCACAAGATCAAGCGGCGACCGGTGAAGCAATACAACATCATCACGGTATTGATGTTCCTGCGCAACCTCATGATGATCCAGTACCATCACAACTTCTAGAAGCAGATGACCACATTCAACCAGAGCCAGAAGCAGAGATTCAGCAACCAAGAAGGCGACTAAAATGGACCTTACCTAATTACCCGCAGCTAGCCATAAGAATAAATAAACAGAATCTAGCAGACCAAAAAAGGTCAATAATTAACAACAAATTAGTTTTGGCTGTTGAAATAGCTACCATAATAAAAATGAAAGTACAAATATTGAAGAAAGTAGGTGGTGTTTTTCTTCAATATTTGTAATTACATACGCATTGACTAGGATTGCGTCAACATCATGTCTTGTAAGGATAAAATAATTGATATTTCAAACAACGTTAAAAGACAGTTAAGATCATTAGAAATTAAAGACATTCACAATCACATTAAATTTTTTTATTCATGTTTGGAAAAAATCAGAACTAGATTCACGCTTTTGGTTCCAGCCTTTCTCCTGAAAAACATTGATGGATTTCAAGAAAATTTGAATTATAATTATAAAAATAATCATCATAGTAAAAAACCTAATAACAAAATAATTGATTTACTTAAAGAATACAATTATAATCCAATTAAATTAAACAAACATAGATTAGAATCAGATAATAACTATGATTATAAAGATCCATGGATTATTATTATGTCTAAAATCGAAGTTTCAGAGGAAGTTAATGACAGTTTACGTTCAGGAGAAAAATTTAACTCTAAATAAGATTTTTTCCCTTGTTTCCAATTATCTAAAAAAACCTAAAAAAATTAGTGATTCAGATAGAATCATTGCTAAAAATATTAAACTTACCAACTGCTTTATAAATAACAATAAAGATATCATGCTAACTAAGGCTGACAAGGGAAATGTCGCAGTTTTGAATGTATGGTCTGCCTAAGATACATAAACCAGATTGTCCACTTAGACCTGTAGTTTCTTCTGTTAATACTCCTACTTATGTATTAGCAAAAACACTTAGTAAAATAATTTCTGAATCTTTACCTTCTTACAATTATAATGTAAAAAACTCATTAACTTTTAAAGAACGTATTAGTAATGTTAAAATTCCTGATAATTATATTATGGCATTTTTCGATGTTACATCATTATTCACGAATATTCCATCTGAATTGATTTGAAAAAGTATTGATGACAAGATGGTGTTTTATTGGTCGTCATACTAAGATACCATTAGAAGAATTCAAAAAAGGCATTTAACTTCTTTTAGATTCTACAATATTTAAATTTGATGATATATTATATAAACAATCTCAATAAAATAATCAATCTCTTCACACAAAAATAACAGTTTTTAATAACTAATTTTAAAAAAATTTCCCACGTGATTGGTAAGTTTTATTTTTTTGGACATTATTTTTAATTTAGTTTCAGGTAAAAGAATTTTTTCCTTTTATGTATTTTATTTCACTTCAAATTTAACATAACCTCCAAAATGTAATGCATTTATTCATAAACTACCATTTTTAATTACAGGCTAATTCTTTATAACAATACTCAAAATTATGGACTCAACCATCTTTTTTTTTTTCAAGAATTTATTTTTATAATTTTTGCATATGGACAAGCAACCACAACAATCCCTACTTATTATTGCTTTTTAACTCAGTTTGAATCTTTTTAACTTGACTTTAATGGTGAGCAACCTTTAATTTTTTAGAGCTGCTATTTTCTTGTTAAACTAATTTATATATTACTATTATTGTTTATTTATATTTTAGATCAATTTTAATCTGATGAGAAAACTGCTATATGTTTCGAAACGTCATACGTTTTAATTCCGTAATGAACTTGACACAATAAATTATACTATCTTTGTCTGGAAGTAGTCGTTTTGACTTTTGTCACCACTTTCATCTATAAAAATGAAAGTAGAACAGCAGACCCCTATTGATGAACTCCCTCTGGAAGGTGTGGACAACGAAGAGCTGATTGAAGCTGAAGGTATAGGTGCTAGGGATAATGAAGATCAAGTACTGGATCCACTAGCACACATCCGGACATTAACGTTCCCGTTGATGCAAGCAGCGAAATCCCAGAAAAACTGTAGCACCTTAAAAGGAACCTACTTAAAGGCATTCTCTGCCCAAGATGTACATCATGAAGAGTCTTGATGCACTGATAGAGCACCTAAACAAGACCTTGCCTATGCACTCGAATGCAGAACTAACTACGTTGCAAATGCAAACTTTTATGTACATTGGATATGGATGTCAGCAAAGAAAGGAGCAAATTGGGTCCATGGACTCAATAGAAGGGAAACAGAATCAGAAAGCTGATACACTACGTGATTAAAATCATGCATCACCGACACATTGATGCATTAACACCAGTAATATTTGATGTGATTATAGACTTCCAACGGCAGAGAGGTGATGTTCTTACTCCTAGACTGCGTCGGTACAATAACAGTAAAGCAAGAAGGCAGCAAAATCTAACATTTCAGGTAGATAAAATAATGTACTATCATGAACTAAGTAAAGAGCAAAATATCCAGCAAGACATCGAAATTCCTGAATGGAAAGGTATGATGGACTACTGATCGGGTGTTTTGAGGAAAACAAACAGAAGCAACTTAGGCGCTGCGTCTTTCAGATGTCTCAGCGGTTCTGGAAAGAGCGACTAACTGAAAAGCCCCGGTCCGAAAATTGTGCACAATTTCTGGTACCGACCATCCAGATCTGATACCAAAATTCATGCTTACAGGTATCACGCATATGTTACATAAACAAACAGACGCAGAAAATTCATCTGAACAGCAACTGATAGCCTGTTTTAGTGTTTCATTCGAGCGATATTTGACGCGAAACATACTAAACGAGAAAACGCCTCGTTCAATTGTCAAATAACTTTTTTTTTTATTCTGTTTATTATCAATGAAAGTAAATGTCGTTAGCTTTATAGTCAATATACATTTTTCTAAACGCAACCGCTTTAATTATTATCTGCATGCGGCGACAATTTAAATTATAAAATAAAAAGAAACGAACTATATCACTATATCAACACTGTTTCTACAGTATTCGATCATTTCTAGGTTTAAACAAAAGTTTTTCAAAAGAAATGTTTCAATATTTGCAATCTATGTGTACTTTAATACATATCCTTAATAAATTAACAGAATTATGAATTATTGAAAATCTGCAAAGTGCACCTCAAAGGACATAAAATATAAATTTGATAAAAAGTTTAGATACTAATAAATTTAAATAAAAAATTTAAAGATTTTTCGGGTTTCAATCGTGTGCGAAACTATGAATGTTGCCGACGTTTCGTGAACATTGCAGTTCACTTCTTCAGGGCTGACAATATGAAAATATGACACATATTTTCAATAATGATCATGCTAAAAAATTAACAATCATCAGAAATTATTTAAATAGAGTTAAACATTAATTTAATGTTACTGTGTATTTGTTAGCTGCTTTCTAAGAAATATGTTATTATTATTATACCATTAAGCCATTTCCCTTTCGGGGTAGGCGTGACTCGCTCGGTTGGAAAATAGTACTGTTGGGAAGGAGGTGTAGATTTTTTAGATCCGCAACACTGCTCCGACCCAGGTTGCTGATCAATCTCTCTAGCGATCACCCCAAGTGAAGAGCTTCACAAGGTTGTTATGTGAGGTTCCCCACTTGGGCCCATTAGTATCCAAGATCTTTTGTTTCAGGCGTCATTCACTCTACTCACATTCTTTTTATAAATTATTTGTCGCTACACTTTTCTGTCCTGGCATACTTCTCTGGCTTCCGTCACGTCCATGCATTTTTTCATGGAAGCTCTCCTGTTTCTGTGGCTTCTTATGTCTTTTCGGATTAGGGTCTCATTCACACATTCTAACCATTCTTTCCGCGGTCTGCCTCTGGGCATACTGCCATTTACTTTACCTTTATACACTTGTTTCGTTAGACGTTCATCTTTCATTCTTTCAACATGTCCGAACCATCTTAACTGATTTATTTCCCATGTGTCAACTATTGTCTCTTTTGCACCACATTCTTTGAGGATTATTTCGTTTCTCACTTTGTCCATCAGTGTTTTCCCGCAAATTGCGCGCAGAGGTTTCATGCCAATCGCGTTAATTTTACTATTATCCTTTTCTTAACAGGTCCATGTCTCGCTACCGTATAGCACAGTCGGTACAAATATTGAATTATGTATTGCCATTTTAGCTTTTTTGATATATTTTTACTTCTGAAAATGGATCCTGCTCTACCTTCTGACCTTCGTTTATGCGCCTATCTAACTCCCCATCTATCTTACCGTCACTAGTGAATAGGCTACCTAGATATATGTATTTATCAACATGTTCTAATCTCTCATCATTTAGGACAATGTTGCACATTGTTTTCTCACCTTTTCCTTCAAACACTATGATTGTTGTTTTATTTACGTCAATTTTGAGGCCCATGTTCTTTATACTTGTATTTAGTTTGCTCAACATTCTTTGCAAGTCTTCGATTGATTCTGCTATAACAACCTTGGCATCCGCGAAAGCTAACCCACGTACCCTCACTGTCTCGAGATCTACACCTTCTTCGTCGAAGAGGGCCATTCTTAGACACTTATCCATAAATATGATAAATAGCCATGAGGACATAACGCATCCTTGTTTCAAGCCTTGCATAATATCGAACCAGTCACTCAGCTTCCCATTAACCCTGACACTCGCTTTACTACCTGTATATGTATATTGTTTTTATTGCTAGCATGAACCATCCATTGACTCTGTACTCTTTGAGGACTTCCCTAAGTTTACTTCTATCAACCTTGTCATATGCTTTTTCTAGGTCAACAAACGCACAAAAAACTTTCTTTCCTACTTTCAAACTTTTTTCTGTGATCTGTCTTAAGCTAAATATTTGTTCCGTACATGATCTTCCTGGCATAAATCCACTTTGGACTTCCCATATCTTTTCTTCTGTTATTTTCATTACCCTGCGGATAAGTATTTCTGAGTAAATTTTACTTACGGTACTCAGTAAGCTGATACCTCTGTAATTATTGCAGTTGCTTTCATCTCCCTTCCTTTCTCAATTAGGTTTTCTGATGCATTATATTCTATGTCGCAGTTCTGTTGTCCTATAGCTTCACCCCCTAATAATTCTTTAAAAGAGTCTTTCAAAGCGTCTACTATCCCGTTTGTATCATATAGCATTTCACCTTTGATGTTTCTCATGCTGACAAACTCAGTACTTTTACTTCCCTTCATGTTCTTAAATATTAGTTTCTTGCTTCCTTCAAAGTCGTTTTGTATTTTCTTCTCTTCTTCTGTTCTGATTTTATCTTTACTCTCCTTGACTAGTCGTTTAACTTTCCTATTTTTGTGTCTGTAATCATTTTTGAGCCTATTTCTCTCCTCATCGCTAAGACCTGTGATGTTCAACGTTCTCTCGTGCGCTTTTTTCTTTTCTTTTCGGGCTGCCTTAATTTCAACATTCCACCATGCATCACCAGACTTTCTTCCTATAACCGCCGTACCACATACTTCAGTCGCAGTTTTAACAATGATATCCCGTAGCATAGTCCATGCGCCTTCTAAATCTTTATTGCTCATAAGCGCTTCCCAATTTGCCCTATCTATGCGTTCGTTTAACTTATTCTGAAAATCTATCCGCACTTCCGGTTTCTGTAAACTTTCAATCTTGATTCGCATTTGTTTCGTTTGTTTGGTTCTCTTTCGTCTCCATCCCCGCCCTAAGTTTATTTTGGAGATTAGAAGGTAATGGTCAGTATCGCATTCAGAGCCCCTCATGACTCTTGTATCTTTTACTAGTTCTCTTAATCTTTCATCCGCAATAACGAAGTCAATTATACTGTGGCGATTTCCTTTATGCCAGGTGTACATGTGGATCATTTTATTTCTAAACCAAGTAGGCCCTTTTCTAGGCCCTTTTCTAAGCATAAACTAATTTTTTTTCCTTGTTATAATTTTTTCTTGAATCCCCAAAATTACCTAGCACCCTTTCTGTATCTGTACCCTGACGTTGGACGCCGACCTATCCGTTCATATCTCCTAGCAGAATGATTCTTTCATCATGATCACAAGTACTTATTGTATCGTTTAAAGTGTCCCAGAAGGCGTCTTTGACTTCTCTTGGATCACTATCAACGGGGGCGTAGCACGCTATGATAAATAATATTCTGATTCCTGCCTTCATTCTAACCCACAGCAATCTGGGTGATACGTATCCTTGATCTTTGAGATGCTGTCTTCCTTTTTCATTCATAATCAAACCGACCCCTTGACTACCATGTGATTCACTATCTACTCCTGACCATATTTCAAAACCGCCTTTGAACACTCCATTTTCTTTGTTTCTACTTTCGCAACCCTTTTTCTTCCTCTCAGGTACACATAGAATATCTAGTTTCCTTATGTATATAGTTTCTCGCAGTTCTCTTACCTTAAGATCATTTACTCCTCTAGCATTCCAAACACCCAGTCTCCATTCATCGCCTGAAACTCGACCTTTACGTTTACCGTGTGTATGCATTTCGTCAATAAAAGTTTCAGTCTATTCCGAGGCTATTTTATGGTTTGTATTATTCATTGTTTGGATTGTACACCCAACTACCATCTTTATGCGCGAAATTTGTTTTGCGATTCGAAATCATGTCCAAGTTAAGTAGGGATTCGTCGTATGGTGGAGAGACTAGTTGTAACGTCAGTCCCACCAAAACTTCTGTTACTGGGGGGTGGGGGGGCAAGGAATGGAAACCGAGAGAGTCGCAATTGGTTGATGTTTTATGCTAAGAAGGTCACCAGCCTTCAGCAGCCTTGTATTAGATAGAAGTTCATACGTTTCCATCTGCCAATTCCCGGCCTACCTCTAGGCATGGAACCTAAACTCTTTTTTTTTTTCTTTTCTTCATATAATTCGATAAAGAGTTATATATATATATATAAATAAATAAATATATATATATATATTAAATTTTCTCCTGCTTGAAATATAAAAATAGTTATAATAATTGAACTGCAATATTATGCGTTTCAGGGAGAATTAAAAATGCATTTAGGAATCTTTGAAAACAACGCGTCGAGATGTGGCTGAACCAAATTTACATAAGATTCAATACACCTTCCAATGTAAAAGATTTTATTGACAACTTTTCTAGTGAGGATAATGAATCTAAAGTAAATTTTTGATTTCCTTCAACGTCGAATCAATTATCGAAGTCAAAGAACACGCATTCCAGAAGTTAAGGCACATTAAATGTGTAATAGATTTATCGGCTAGTCTATTTTTGTGCTTTCGTAAAACTAGAGGGCTTCGAGAGAATAGTCGTTCTGATGGGACTGAAGTAGCAGGACTACACAAAAAATCTCGTGCCATTCGAGCCAGATTCGGGAAGAGTTTTTCGTGCTTTTTCCACCACTTCAGCACATCTGTTTTGTTTTCCAGCGCGTTTTTGGGACAAGTAAAGATCGATTTCCCATCTCCAACCCGTTGAACCCGTTGCTATTTTAGGAGCAGATGAGTTTTGACTTTCTTCTGGGTCGGAATCTGATTCGTATAAGACGTCCGCATCAAGTTTGTCATTATTTTTGTCTTTTACAGTAGTTTCCAAGACTTCACTTACCGACCCAAGAGCAATCTCTCATTAATAATGATTATTATAATAAATATAGAGATGCACTACAATAACGATTTTCAAACTTTAAATGTTTAAAACATTAATTATTAAGCTAGGTGCTGTTCTCGAGCTCACTCGACATTTTTTCGCAAGCGAAAATCATATACGAAAAATTGTCGTACGCGTTTTATTATTGCAATAATAATTGCATATTTAAAAAAAGGCACCTCTGGTCGGTTTTTATTTTTTTCCAATTAAACAAATCAACAAATCTTAATATACGACACTTCATTTTGTAGATATTGGTAAGGCGAAGTGTCTCGAACTTGGCTGATTTAAACTGTTGGCGGATTAAAGCCTTGTTACGTGCCGTCAAAATTACTGTTGATGTTTGTTAATTATTTTGGATAACTTTTGATACGTTGAGGCTTTCACAAACTGCCGAATTTAACTTTACGCTAAATTCGTTTTTATTAATGGGATCAAACTTTCTACTCTCAGGCTGAGAGTGACATTGTTTCCATATTTAAATACTGGGGGAGGTGCGAATACAAGAAGAGAGAAAACCTTCTGTTTTATGCGTTCAAATATAATAGAATTATAATTACTTTATTTAATAACAAGAAGAACGATACATGGTACATTACCCCTTTTATGGTATTAAACTACCATTTTCCAGAAGAGCTGGTTGTAGAAAGAAAGAGAATTTTTACTTTTCTTTCTACACTCACTGTAGAAATGGGCGATTTTGAATTCTTCACAGCACTTGCGCATTTCACACACACATAACAAGTAACTTCTAGTTTTTTTCTTAAGTTCTTTTACAATTACCGTGGAAAAGAAATAGAATGCATTTAGCAGAAAGAGTGACAGTACTTTTAAAAAGTCCCCTCTTCTCTATTCTTTTCCTAAGTAATTCTAAATTTGAATTTTCCTTAGAAAATTCCTCTCTCGTTTTGAGATTCGAGAGAAGAATCTTTCTCCGTGATATTTGTCACGGTGCCTCGAACGTCTTTCACTAAGTTTTAAACGTAAATTTTTTGAAGCTTCAAAAAAAACTAAGTGACCCGTCGGGCGAGTTCTTTTTCAAAATAGGGTTTCAACGTCCGCACGGAGTTAATAGACTGTACCTTTTCTTATAAATTGGAGACTATTGAAAACCGATCCCGAACCGCAGACAGGCGATTATAACTTTGACTTTTCAAGAAAAAGATACCGAGAGAAGAACCACTCACTGGTACGTTCTTCCTCAGACTGCAATTTTTTTTAGCTCATCGGCTAGTGGTAAACTCGTTCGATGGGGATTTTTGATGATTTGGAAGTTGAACGTACGGAAGAATGGAATTTGCTGACTAATGTTCACTGCAATATTCGCCCGAATTGATCGAACGCTATTCATAGCTGTTGTCAGCAATTTGGCAATTTGAAGTCACGTTTACATGTGACAGGAATATTTGCAACTGGTTTTTTGCAATAGAGTTTTTGCAATAGAATTCTTGTAATAGAATTCGCTGAATAAAATAAATTGATTTTTACATTTCCTTGCCTTGGATCGACAATTAGGAAATGCCTTAGAAATTATTTTAATTCAGCATTTTATGCATATTGGTATTCCTTTAGAACGCATGACAGTGTTTACCATCAGTCAGCTTAATTGAAAAGTGGTGAAATTGGATGTGACAAAGCGAAGAAGGAACATTGAACGTATGTGAGCGCAGCTTTTCTTTCGTTTTCTTATCTCTTTCTTTCTACATCCTTTCTTCGTAAAATTGCTTAATTCCTATTATTATATTTATTTTATAAGTTATAGTTATTAAACTTAAAAAGATAACATTTAATGTTAGTATGCTTACTCACTTTTGTAGTGAGAGGATTTATATATTTTTCGGTTGAAAATAATTAAATTTTACTATAAGGAAGACGTGAGAAATCACGAGGCATCGTCGGATTACTCAGTGCATGGCGAATATGCATGTATCCGCGCATACTTATTTAGCTTGGCTTTAAATCTGAACTGGTGTGCGTACGTGTTAGCGTACGATCCACCTTATGCGTTTCTCTTTCGTATTCTCTTCTTCTATAGCTCTATCCTCAATATGACATCTCATCGCTACTCGGATACATTCATATCTACATGCACCTACGAAATTTTATTTCTAATTTGGATACCTAGACACTAGTTCCATTCATGTTTTTAACCATACTTTTATTTCATTTATTTTTATGATTTATTTTGTTGGATTTACGTATGTAACAACTCCACCCCGGAATATTGGTTTTTTCGTCCGCGATAACCTAGGTCAACAAGATTGAAATTAATGTCTCACGTATCACATTTTAAAACAACATGAATATTTTAAGCTTTTCTTTTTCTACGCTATTTAATTTACAGTCTTTCGTCACTCTATTATGGTATTGTATTACATTTTGCATGGTCAGCATTTTTGACCCCATGGATCTGCGACTCTCGTGTTCGTTTCATATATTAATGCAACGACATTGCCATTAAGCTTTTAAAACCATGGGGTTACGGATGAGCAACCCAGGTAAGTTTACAATTTGTATTCTATTATTTTAAATGCATTTAAATTCAACTACATGCTTTCTCGTTTTCGTTGTGTTCTCTGTACATAATTTTTGGTTTTGTTTTTAACGTGGTATGATGTAGAAATCTCATTAACTCATTTACATGTGTTTATACATATACGCGCTTAGACTCATACATAGAACCAAATATATATATATATATATACGTATGTATATACATATATATACATAACCACCTATTTAATTTTATATTTTTGTTTCAGGTGTTTTTTTTTAATCCTGGCGGCAGGGGTCTTCTCAGGAACACCAATTTTGGGGGTCCCGTAATTTGGTAAGACCTAAAATACATTCGTTTTTCTCCTTTTCTTTACTGAATTCTTATTTTTGTTTGTTTCAGTGTCCGTTGCCGAGGATTCGTGATTGTGAGACCAAGAGGCCATGGAGATGCCGGGAGAAATAGAGGTGGCAGGGTGTGCCACTGCCCGGGGAGAGGCTGAATCTATTAATTTGAATCTAAAATGTAACTTCCCTTTCCTTTTGATTTACAATAAAATTTGAATTCTTTCTAAATCTATCGAACTTTAAGCCGTAAGAGGGGAGAGGAACTAATAGTTTTCTGTTTGTTACCGGATTTATTGTACCGGAAGAGTTCAAGGAATCATCTTTGATTCTATCTTCTCTCTTGTGGCTCAATAGCTTATTTTTTACTTATACCCTAATTGTAATTTTAAGCTTAGTCACTTAAGTATAAAATCACTTTTGGAGGCCCCTTTTTATTTTTATTCAGGAGCTCCCACTTTTTAAATTTTCACTATACACTTTATGCTGGCTGCAAGGTTTGGGGGGGGGGGCAGTTGGATTATAGGAATGCCCTGCGGTCCCGGATTTGTCGGCGCAGCTCGTCGTATCGGAAATGGATTAGCTGGTGTTGTTGAGGGGGTACTCTCCACATCAAGAGTAGCAACTGGTAACCGGATGCGAACGGGAGACGTGTCCTGTATATCTTCATCAATCTTGTTTTCGTTTTTGTCCAATTCTTGTTGAGGTTTTGAGCGGACACAACGTGCTAGGCTTCGTATTTGGGCCAAGATTTGTAGGCGGCAACAAAATGTGAGAAGTCCAAGGGCGAGAATTCCAATGCTCGCGTAGGAGCCATGAAACAGCACATCTTGGTTCGTTCTTGCTTGTCTTTGGAAGGTTATTTCTTCCAGTTGCTGTTCAATTTGTTCTAACGTCATTTCGTTTTCCTGGAAAATGTTCTCTCGAAGCAGAGTGTTTTTAGAGTAGCTTGACTTTAGTTCATGGGATTCTTCGAAATTCTGACCTTTTAGCAATATGGGTGACAATTCAGATAGGTCTAAATGAAGAAGAGGTTCATAAATAATTTCCGAAGTTTGTCTTCTTGACGTCAAGGCTGGTAGACTTATTTTGTTCATCTTAACTCTGCATCCAGGTGCAATCTGTAATAACCCCATTCCAGATAACTGTAAGCTCTTCGTAGGTTGCATTGGATAAATCACAGAGCCGGAATGATTCGGAAGTTGGATTTCTTAGCAATTCGCTTTCACACGTCTCATGCGAGGAAACTTCAAAGATTGAGGAGTTGCCTGGGCAGAGATAATATTCGTTTATATATTTACAGTGGTCCATCTCTCCTTGTATCATGAGGATATGTGTTCGCTCTGCGTCATCCATCGCAATGTGTGAGTATTCAGACCGGACATATGCTTTCCCTGAACCATTTTTGAGGATGGGCTGCACTACTGGTATCGTGTGCAGCTGATAGAGGTTGTAATAGGTTTTATCTAGGAGAGGAATATCTAGAAGGATTCTAAGGGTTCCATTTTTGCAGATTATGGTGGTGGTAGCCACCATTGCCAATTCTTCCATGCTGACCTTGGGCCCTAAAATTGGAAATGAGAGTCCTGGAGCATGATCCTGAACGTCTCTGAATATTGGCTCAAGTTGTTCAGAAGTTAACAGAGATGGATGTAATTGGTTTTGTCGTGCTGCATGTACAACTTCGAGGATTTGATCAGCGGATCTTATGTAATGGTCTAAACTACTATCGGTGACCCTAAGAACCTTATTTAAGGTTGCAGTGTAATCTAACTGCGTTAGAGCAAGGCTTGCTTCATTCATCCTTCTAGTCAGTTGTTTAAGCTCGGTCCCCAACCGTTCTTGTCTTTCATTCTGCTCCTTACTTCTTTGATGGATTTCTTCTAACTGTGCTCGGACAACATGGTTCTGTTGTCCGACGAGGTGAGAGATATTCGCTCCGAATTGGTTGAGGTTGATGATTTCCTCCTCAATGCGTTGTCCATCATCGTATGTCAGGAGGCCGGCGACAGGTCCTATGATGCCTCCTAGGAATCCTAGCATAGGTGTTGTTCGACGACTTCTCATCCCTATAGGTGTTTTAGATGGTATCTTTCGGGATCTTTGTTGCGCCAACTGGTCAATTTACCTGAGCACTTCCATTGAAGGTTCTCAGCTATGTGTAATTTTGAGTCGAGGTTGTAGTTCTCAATTGTTTGCCTGCATTCCTTTCCCAGCATCGAAAGGCAGTTTTCAGGGAGATTTTTTAATTTAAGCTTCAGGACCTCAACGAACCGGTGAGTCTCGTTGATGTGGAGAAAGGTGATAATCCTCCATGTGCTCGATGACTGCCGCATTGGTCCTAGGCTCTTGAAAGAAATTCCGGTGCTGCTGTTGAAGGTTAGTACCCGGAGAGTGTCCTGTGCCTCCGGACATATCGTTGCTGTGAGAAGAGTCAAGGATATCCAGATGAAGGCAAATGTGGTGTCCATTGTGGTAAATTGAAACCTAAAAATAGACGGGAGTTAGATTTTCTTTATGGATGATAGTGAAGTTGAACGTACGTCATCGATATTGAATTTTTCACCAAACAAAAGATTAAAGATAATAACTTTCCCCTCTTTTTTATTTATTTTCAGAGCGAAAGGGATTAAGGTCATAAATATCCTTTTATTTTATTACGGTTACATTAAAAATCTTGTTTGAAACATTATTCGATCCGAGATGGCGTATTTTACACTTCAACGCTTTCTTGATATGCTGACTAGTGACTTTTTAGTGGCTAACAGTGAGTCACTAAGAGTTTGTCAGCATGTTTCATGAAGCGTTCTCCGTTAGCGGCTTCAAGGACAATGTTGTTGTTTTCTGTGTATCCAACAATTGTGTAAGGGCATCGTGCCCTACTGTCGAATTTACCCGTTGTGGCGTCCTTGACTACAAAGACCTGATCGCCTATTTTTTCCATTTAATGGCCGAGCCCTTTTGTCGTACTGGGCTTTTGAGCGAAGCTTGGCTTTGATCAAGTTTTTCGCTGCGATTTTTTGAATTTCGGTCAATCTTACAACAAGATCACGTAAATATGACCCATATGTTTCTAGGTCCTCACCTTGAGGGAAGGAACTGGGTATTCGGGCTAACTTACCGAAAACCAACTCGTATGGCGTGAAATTGGTAGCCTCGTGGACCGACGTGTTATATGCGAACATGGCAAAAGGGAGCAATCGATCCCAATCATCATAGTCATTCGAATAGTGCCTTACATAGTCGGTCAACACGATGTGGCTTCTTTCTAAAGAGCCATTGGTTTGCGGTCGATAGCCGGAGGTTGTCAACCGTTTGATGTTAAAGAGCTTCTCAAGTTTCCTCATCAATTGGCTGACAAAGCTTCCTCCGCGATCCGCAAGGATGCACTTAGGTGCACCGTATTGAAATATTAGAGTAGTAGCAACCGCATGTGCTATGGTAGATGTTTTAATATCTGGCACGGTGACGGCAATACAATATTCACTAAAGTTGTCTTGCATTGTCAAGATATGCCTATTCCCGTTAGGTGTAGTTGGTAGTTTCCCAACTGTATCGAGGGACACCTTTTCGAACGCACCGAAAGGGGTATCAGTTATAAGCATCGGCTCCCTTCTTCTGCTTCGGACCAGCTTCTGTTCATGGCAGCTCCTGCAACCTCGAATGTATTCGCAAACTTGATCCCGCATGCCGGGCCAATAATAATGTTCGCGAATACGTTGGTACGTCTTTGTTACGCCCTTATGTCCGCCTACAAGACTGCCGTGATATTCAGCAATGATCTTAGATCTTGCTTCCAGGGGAGGAGCTTCGATTTTTCCGTGGCAAAGAGTGATTATTATATTACCACCCCGGAAAATCTGAGACAGTATTTCTGTCATTTTGTTTTGTGATAGAGTTCCTAAGAGGTCTCCAAAGTTGGCCATGTGGCAACTTATGTTCGCATCGGTCATGTACTACCAGCACCCGAGTTTTTTCATCATTGGATTGTATAGAATCCGTAGTGGACTTTGGTGGTTTAGTTTTTCTGGCGGAGAGTTATAAATGTTCTGAGTTGTTGGAATCGTCCGAGTCGTATCAATCTTCGGATTCTGAAGTCTCATCTCCGGTTACGGGATTTCCCGACAGGGCATCGACGCCTCTGTTCAATTTGCCTTGTTTATACTCGAACTTGTATTGAACATCCTGGAGCCTTACTCTACAACGTAGTTGTCTGGCTCCTGGGTTTTCAACATAAGTCATCCAGTGTACTGGCTCATGATCGCAGGCTAGGATAAACTCTCCACCGTACAAGTATGGACGGAAGTTTTCTACCGAGTATAGCACTGCCAGACATTCCTTTTCCGTGTCCTCATACCTTTGTTCGCGGTCATGCATAACCTTAGAGAAGTAAGCAATGGGCATAACCATTCCTTCTTTCTCCTGAGATAGTACTGCTCCGATGGCATATTCAGATGCATCGGTCGTCAGTTTAAAAGGTGGATCAAAATCAGGGAATTGAAGGATAGGTTCTTTACTAAGATATTTTCGCAATTTGCGAAAGCTTTGTCTTTGCTTCGGCCCCCATTCCCATGCAAAATCCTTTTTGAGAAGTTCAGACAGGGGCTTAGCTATTTTTGTATAATCTTTCATAAACCTCCTATAATATCCTGATAGACCCAGAAATTGGCGGATGTTCTTGACGGTCTTTGGACGCGGAAAATTTCGAATTGCTATTATTTTTGCCGGATTGGGTTTAACTCCTTCATGACCAATGAAGTGACCTAGATAAGCCACTTCAGTCCTCAAGAAATCACACTTGTCAGGCTGCAATTTCAAATTTGCCACTCGAAGTCTGTCGAGTATTCGTCGTGCCTTGGCATCGTGTTCCTCGAGTGTTTCGGAATAGGTCACTATATCGTCGTGGTAGATGAATGCCTCAGCTCCTTGCAGGCCCTTCAGAACTTCGTCCATCAGACGCTGGAATGTCGCGGGAGCGTTTTTGATTCCCATGTGTATCCGGATATACTCGAAGTGTCCAAGGGGAGTAGAGAGAGCTGTCTTTGCTCTGTCATCGGGGTGCGTTTCAATCTGGTGAAATCCACTTGCCAGATCGAACACAGAAAAATATTGTGCCTTCCCTAGATGGTCCAAGATGTCTGTGATGTTGGGTAAGGGATAGGCGTCGCCGATGACCTTTTCGTTGAGGACTTGGAAGTCAATCACAACTCGCATTTTCGTGTCCCAGAAGCATCCAGCTTCTTTGGGACAATCAATAAGGGGGAGTTATAGGGCGACTTGGAGTGTCCGATGATCCCGCTATTTAGTTGCTTATCGATCTGAATACCCACTTGTTCAGAAGCCTCATGAGGATAACGGTATTCCTTCTTTTTGATGACACTATCGTCCGTTGTTGGAATGCGATGCTGGACCAAGTGAGTGCATGTGAGTTCCTCATCATTTAGATGGAAGACGTCCGAATACTCATTTACCCAATGGAGTACGATCTCTTGTTTTCTGATGTTAGAAGAGAGAGATGTAAGCTCTTTATCACTTTCTTCACTTTCTGATTCAGAAGTTTCCTCGCCAGGAAATTTGCAAAAATCAAAATTGATTAACTCTTGGGGTGTTACCTCAAATTCAACGTCCTCACTTCTTGTGTTTATTGCGAGAACATGACAAACTCTGCCCGTAGAGGATACTATAGCTTCACCTATGTATGTCCCTTCCAGTGTCTGGATCCTTGGTAAGTATCCCTCAGTGACATCTGGATTAGTGATGTCAATGGCAACTTGTTTTCGAGTCCTAGCCTTAATTTTGAGGATTCTTGCAAAGGGTTTAATTTCGTGCCTAAGGGCATTCCTAGCTTCTCGCGACTCCTTATGAATAAATGGGATTGGTGTTATTGGTTTGGAGACTGTAACTAGTGTATTGTGTCTAAAGGACAACTGTGCTTGCTCTTGACGCAAGTACGGTCTTCCCAGTATTCCGTCGGCGGATATGGGGAATTGACTTTGAACGACATGAAAATTCACGGGTGTGTTTAAAATTGTGAAATCCACTGTGTCGAGGGTTTCCACCAGGTGATCAGTGATTCCTGCTATGGACAGTAATTCTTCGTCCTCGACTGTTGTTGAATCGTGTAGGACACGTAATTTTACTAAATTAACGTCTGAACCCGGATCGTTTAAATGTCCTGGGCCTGGCGATGAAGACCTAAAAGGGGTAGCATTTCCACTGTATTTATTTTGTGGGGGTTGGGATACTGGATTGGTACCACCCTGATTCAGCTGCTGCATAAAAGGAAGCATATACTGAAAGGGGTACATACACCCGTAGTTGGGTTGAGGGACTGGATAGGTTGGGAACTGCTGAAAATTTTGGAATTGGGGGGGGGGGATCTGCATATATTGTTAAGGGAGGTATGGCATGTTAGGCATCATCATAGATGCAGGGAGGGCTTTGCCTTACCTGATCTTTTGTAAGGCCAGGGTTCTCCTTTATCTCCGTTTTTGCCATTTGCAGTGAATAGGGGCTAGGTGAGCGAGGTCGCTCTGAGGAAGACTCCTTGTGCCTAGAGATATGGAATGCGGCGGCTGCTCTTGTCCTCTCCTGGTATTTGATGCGATCTTCCATATGCCGTGCATACTCGAGTGCTTCTTCAAGCGTCTTCGGATCTGGGGTGTCCACGAAAGTGGACATCTCCTGGGGCAGGCTTCTGATGAATGCATCACGAGCACATTCCAGCACGGGTTTCATCATTGGCTTACTTTCGTCCCTTTCTTTCCATTTTTCTCCCAGGGTGTGTCTGACACCGCTCAAGAGACCTCTTAGTCTGTCACGGTAGTCGCTAATACTCTCTGTATCTTTCATTCTGAAGTTAACGATCGCGTCCAAATACCACTGGTATTTTTTTATTGGCGCGAATCGTTTCTTTAGGTGCGCGATAAGGTCATTGATTTTTTTGAACTGTTTGTCACGAACACTTTCGCGCGCACTGCCTGTGAGTTTGGTCAGGACTGCTTTGATAAAAGCAGGCTCACTGTTAGCAGTTATGTACACTGCACCATTAGCGATGTCCTGAAGAAACTCATTTAAGGGAGGTTTTTTTCCGTCAAAGGATGGAATGTGGTATGTACTTTGCTTGAGGTTCATACACTCCAGCATTGAAGCAACTACCACACTCGCGTCCATTTGTGTTCCTGTAGGATTTTGGATGTTAGGAATAATCCCCACAATGCTGTTGGACACGTTTCCAGCCGCATTAGACTCGAGCAGATTTCCTGTTTCATTGTTTAATTGACCTGGGTCAGATGGCATTTCGTCGCCACCGACCATTTTGCTTAAAATAAAACTGGCTTGCCCTAGGCGAATAACCAATTAATTAAATATTAATTTAATTAATATTAATTAAATAATTTTTTCATTAATTAAATTTTTCATTAACAATAATTAAACAATTCAATTAATACAATTAATATTAAAATACCATGCGATTATCGTTAATCCAAATACGTAGTACTTACTTGTTGGTCAGTAATTATGTACACACGGTAGATCGGGGTTTGGATGGGACCAGAATTTGAGAGATCATTAGTGCCGGTTATGACTATTACAAGTCTCTGCATCTGAATCGTCATCGGGAGTTATTGATTGTACATTAACAATTCTTATCTCTCGATCAAATGCCACGATTGCTTGTTCTAGTGCCTCTTCTAGAGGGGGGTCAATGGTGTATGTATGTATACCATTAAGCCATTTCCCTTTCAGGGTAGGCGTGACACTACCCGATTTGGGTAGTGTTTCTAGGTGGATAGTTTCTTGTAGTAAATAACTACAAATGTGGGCTCACCACACCCACAATATGCCAACAGCACACAGTATTCTCGAATGGTCACCCATCCAAGTACTAACCGCGCCCAACGCTGCTTAACTTCAGTGATCTGACGAGAACTGGTTTTTTCAGCGTGGCATGGCCGTTGGCCATGATTTGATTACTTCTAAATCAACATGCCCTACTTCTGTTTCTCGATTTGGCGCAATACGAATGTTCAAACAAAGCAGTTGACCTTTCCTGCGCTAATGCGTTAAGTTCAGGTCGGCGCGGATGAACCACATAATTTGGTAATTTTGAGAATACTCAAAAACAAAATCTCGTGATTTAAGAAGAGAAAGAAAAAACTTCGACTCGTCAGCTGAGCGCGCGAGTGGGCGAATTGCTAAATATCAATTATTAATTTAATTGGTATTTGCTTTGTTTTTTTCTCATCCCTATAAGGAATTAGACATTTTTAGTTCTTTATCTTTATAAGGTCAATCCTACACGAGAGAGAAGCGATACCACACCGGAATATTTTTATTCTTTGCACCAATTCTGGAAAAGAATAAGGGCTTGTCTTATTTTATTTTGTTTAAAAAAAGGAACCTTTATTTTCAGTATTTAAACTGAATGGTTTTTCAAACTATTGGCTAATAATTTCTTCCAGGAATACATGGTGCCGTACGCAAATCAGTTCTATTTTATTTCCGCTCATGCTACTCGTTTATTCGCGCAAGTTTGCCCTACTGCTTTATATTAACAGAAATGAAAAGTATAATTATTTAATGAATCAATTCTTTTCTGATTTCTTGTCCGTCATATATATGACTAAAACAATTATGAATTCATTATTATTAATTTTAATATATTGAGCAGGGAAATTTTTTTTTATTTTATTCATAAAACTGCTGAACATAGCAGAAAGACTGTGTTACTCGTTTTATTCGTGCAAGGCGAAATAAAAATGAGAAAACCCGAAGTTATTCTTTTTCATAACTTATTGTTTCGAGTCAGAATCTGAATTGAAATCTAGGGTTTTCAGATCAGATTCGGTTACTTTCTTATAACGATTCTGCTCAATTTTCTTTTGAGCGTTACCTGTAAGGGTGTCGAAAATATTGCTGGATTGGTGGAAATTTGTGATCGGTTCGAATTTATCCTCCTCTCGCTGAGGTGGTGGATTCACAAATCTGAGATTGAACGGAATATTTGCGGAAGTTATATATATTTATATTTATATTATATATATATATTTTTTTTCGATGGGCTGTTTCACTCTTTTTATCTCGTGAACAATTAATTTTCCAGCCAAACTTTGTTCCGCAAATTTCAGACACAACGCTTTGTCTCTTCTTGCACGGAATTTCTTACCTGAACGTGGCTTGAGTTTTTTTATACTGGGACCGGGCAAGGCAGACATTGGAAAAGATTTATTTGACTACGAAAAACGATTAAAAGTAAATTTTTGTTTCAAACTCAATCATTAAACATGCCAATTTTCGAATCTGTGAATTATTTACGTTCAACTATTTACCATACTATAGCTGCATAGTGAACATTAACGAGAAGTAATCAGCATAATTTAGCTTCATAATTATCATTTTAATATTTCAGAATCGACAAAGACATTCGGAACGAGAGTCAAAAATTAAACTCAGAATGAAAATTCATTTAAATAAGATGTCAATTCTCACTTCTCAAATATTGATCATGTATAGTTATTCAGCATACTTTTAGCTAAATAATAAACAAAAGGCAAAAATTACTTAGCATACTATAGCTGCATAATTATTACCTTAATGGGAACGTAAGTTCTATTATTTCGGTCTTGCGATCAATTTGAATAAAAAAGACTAGGAGAGTATTCCGAGTCAATACTTTAATTATAAAAAGTTACATTCTCGCAACGTTTCGACCTCAATCTTATGGTCATCCTCAGGCAAATTATACCTAATAAAAATGTTATAAAATTCTTTTAGCCAATTAAAAAAATTACAATGTCATAGAACCAATTATAAATAGTAAATTCAATTTACCTCAAAAAACAATTTTGGAAATTCAAAATTGTGGTCCGATGAAAAAAATTGAAACGGTTACCGAAATTTTTTTAAATTGGGAAAACCTCAAAAAAACAAAAAAGTCTCTCAATATTTAAAGAGTTACATTTTTAAAAAAATTTTTGAAGAGCGAAACCGCAATAGTCAAACGACGGACAAAGTAATAGTGACAGGTAAGAAGAACGTGAGTTATGTTGGAAATATAGTACATAGTTTCTCATATAGAGAGCGCATTCAACTGCAATGAATATAGCGCGCCAAGGCATTAGGAATTGGAAATTTAATTAATTATATTGTGGTAACATTTATTTATATAGAGTATTTCTGTTTTTAAATTTATGGAATAATTCTTGAACTTGTTTATGAAAATCGATTCTAAAATTCTTCTTTTATAAGTGTTATTTTCTTTAGCTAAAATCTTTATATTATCGAAATTAAAATCAAAAAGGTGGTCAACATTCCAAGAGTGTTGTGACAAACCTGTGTTTAAATTGCCAATTCTGCAATCTCTTTTATGTTCTGCTATTCTCGTTTTTAACTTTCGGCCAGTTTCACCAATGTAAACTTTATTACAACCTTTGCATTTTATTAAATAAACTACGTTAGATAAATTTTCAATTTTCTCTGAATCTTTCTTATTTATGAGACAATTTTCCAATTTATGGTCATTTCTAAAATATACGTTAATGTTGAATTTTTTCAAAGCACTTTTTAATCTCTCTGATAAACCTTGTATGTATGGCAACGAAACACGTAGATCAGTTTTTTTGTAATTATCTAACCATTTATTATGTTTACTGGAACTATTGTAAATTTAATTCATTATTTCTTTAATAACACTTTCTATTAAAGGCAGTGGATAATTATTTTGCTGTAATGTAATTTTCAATTGATCTAAATTTTCTTTCATGAACGTGAAATCACTTAGTTTTATACATCTATCTATTAATCCCTTAATTAATCCAACTTTTTGGTTAAACTGATGGTGTGAGTTATAATTCAAATATTGCCCTGACCATGAAGATTTTTTGTACCAGTTGGTAACTAAAGCTCCATTTTCCGTTTTTATAATTGACATATCTAAGTAATTTAAGGTGTTATTTTTTCCAATTCAAAAGTAAATTGTAAAGATTCTTCGATACTATTAAATGTATTAATTAATTCTTGAATTTTATCAGTAGGGACTATTGTAAATATATCGTCCACGTACCTTTTATAGAAAAGTGGTTTAAAACTTAATTTTGATAATGCTCTTTTTTCTATGTCCTCTAAAACAAGATTGGAAGCAATCGGAGATAAGCGAGATCCCATTGGACAACCTGATATCTGTTTGTAAAATTTTTGGTGTAAAATGAACAGTATTATTAAATACTGTTCTAACAGCTATTAATATTTCAGAGTTAGATACTTTTGTTAAATTTTTGTAAACTTGTAATTTTTCTTCTATGCAATCAGAAAGTAAGTCTTTTTTTTTTTGTTCTTTTTTTTTTCATCGGACCACAATTTTGAATTTCCAAAATTGTTTGTTGAGGTAAATTGAATTTACTATTTATAATTGGTTCTATGACATTATAATTTTTTTAATTAGCTAAAAGAATTTTATAACATTTCTATTAGGTATAATTTGCCTGAGGATGACCAACAGATTGAGGTCGAAACGTTGCGAGAATGTAACTTTTCATAATTAAAGTATTGACTCGGAATACTCCTTGTCTTTTTTATTCAAATTAATCGTAAGACCGAAATAATAGAACTTACGTTCCTATTAAGGTAACAATTGAATCGATCGAAGAAAGATTTCACTTCTTAACAATTGTTTTAAGAAGTTGTTTATTTTTATGCTTAATTATTGTCTTTTTATTTTAAAGTGAGAATCGATTACCGATTTAATTTTTTTACAAAACAATTTCTCATTGACGTATAATTCGAACATTAATTTCGTTGAACTACTTAGCATACATAGCTGCGTAATTATCGTTTTAATATTTCAGAATTGAAACATCAATGATATAAAGAATAAAAACAAGTATTAAAATTCATTTAAATAGGGTGTCAATTTTCACTTCTCAAATATTGATCATGTTTAGTTATTCAGCATACTTTTAGCTAAATAATAAACAAAAGGCAAAAATTATTTAGCATACTACAGCTGCATAATTATTGACTTTTTATTTTAAAGTGAAAATCGATTGCCGATTTAAATGTTTACAGGAGAATTTCTCATTGACATACAATTCGAACATTAATTTCGTTCAACTACTTAGCATACTTTAGCTGCATAGTGAACATTAACTAGAATTATTCAGCATGATTTAGCTGCGTAATTATCGTTTTAATATTTCAGAATTGAAACATCGATGAGGCAAAAACAGAAACAAGTATTAAAATTCATGTAAATAGGGTGTCAATTTTCACTTCTCAAATATTGGTTATGTTTAATTATTCAGCATACTTTTAGCTAAATAATAAACAAAAGGCAAAAATTACTTAGCGTACTATAGCTGCATAATTATTGTCTTTTTAGTTTAAAGTGAGAATCGATTACCGATTTAATTTTTTTACAAGAAAATTTCTCATTGACGTATAATTCGAACATTAATTTCGTTCAACTACTTAGCATACTTTAGCTGCATAGTGAACATTAACGAGAATTAGTTAGCATGATTTAGCTGCGTAATTATCGTTTTAATATTTCAGAATTGAAACATCAATGATATAAAAAATAAAAACAAGTATTAAAATTCATTTAATAGGGTGTCAATTTTCACTTCTCAAATATTGATCATGTTTAGTTGTTCAGCATACTTTTAGCTAAATAAGAAACAAAAGGCAAAAATTACTTAGCATACTATAGCTGCATAATTATTGTCTTTTTATATCAAAGTGAGAATCGATTGCCAATTTAAATGTTTATAGACAAATTTCTCAACAACGCTTAACTTGTTTTACTCAATCACGTTCAACTATTTACTTAGCATAATTTAGCTGCACAATTTGCAGTTGCTGAGAGTAATTCGGTTCATCATTGC
The DNA here is from genome assembly GCA_932195095.1 of Andricus curvator. Classification (NCBI taxonomy): domain Eukaryota; kingdom Metazoa; phylum Arthropoda; class Insecta; order Hymenoptera; family Cynipidae; genus Andricus; species Andricus curvator. The sequence goes on from CAKNYM010052831.1 coordinate 90,179, forward strand.
TCGAAAATTTTCAGACAATATAATAATTAAATAGTAACTAGATTTAAACAATTAGGGAATGTTAACGTGACATAGCAATGCCCTGAAAAAATTTCTTTACTTTACGCCAAATTCGTTTTTATTAATGGGATCGAACTTTCTACTCTCAGGCTGAGAGTGACATTGTTTCTATATTTAAATACTGGGGGAGGTGCGAATACAAGAAGAGAGAAAACCTTCTGTTTTATGCGTTCAAATATAATAGAATTATAATTACTTTATTTAATAACAAGAAGAACGATACATGGTACATTACCCCTTTAATGGTATTAAACTACCATTTTCCAGAAGAGCAGGTTGTAGAAAGAAAGATAATTTTTACTTTTCTTTCTACACTGACTGTAGAAATGGGCGATTTTGAATTCTTCACAGCACTTGCGCGTTTTACACACACACGCACACACAAGTAACTTCTAGTTTTTTTCTTAAGTTCTTTTACAATTACCATGGAAAAGAAATAGAATGCATTTGGCAGAAAGTGTGACATTACTTTTAAAAAGTCCCCTCTTCTCTATTTTTTTCCTAAGTAATTCTAAATTAGAATTTTCCTTAGAAAATTCCTCTCTCGTTTTGAGATTCGAGAGAAGAATCTTTCTCCGTGATATTTTTCACGGTATCTCGATCGTCTTTCACTAAGCTTTAAACGTAAATTTTTTAAAGCTTCAAAAAAAATTAAGTAACCCGTCGGGCGAGTTCTTTTTCAAAATAGGGTTTTAACGTCCGCACGGAGTTAATAGACTGTACCTTATCTTATGAATTGGAGACTATTGAAAATCGATCCCGAACCGCAGACGGGCAATTATAACTTTGACTTTTTAAGAAAAAGATACCGAGAGAAGAACCACTCACTGGTACGTTCTTCCTCAGACTGCAATTTTGTTTTAGCTCATCGGCTAGTGGTAAACTCGTTCGATGGGGATTTTTGATGATTTGGAAGTTGAACGTACGAAAGAATGGAATTTTCTGTCTAATATTCACTGCAATATTCACCCAAATTGATCGAACGCTATTCATAGCTGTTGTCAACAATTTGGCAATTTGAAGTCACGTTTACATGTGACAGGAATATTTGCAACTGGATTTTTGCAATAGAGTTTTTGCAATAGAATTCTTGTAATAGAATTCGCTGAATAAAAAAAATGGATTTTTACATTTCCAAGCCTTGAATCGACAATTAGGAAATGCCTTGGAAATTATTTTAATTCAGCATTTTATGCATATTGGTATTCCTTTAGAACGCATCACAGTGTTTACCATCAGTCAGCTTAATTGAAAAGTGGTGAAATTGGATGTGACAAAGCGAAGAAGGAACATTGAACTTAAAACACGAGCCGACAAGTGCATACGTATGTGTGGCAATGCCCTACGTTTATAGCAAGGCGAAAGACCGGGTTGCAAGTTGTGTATGTGAGCGCAACTTTTCTTCCGTTTTCTTCTCTCTTTCTTTCTACAACCTGTCTTCGTAAAATTGCTTAATTCCTATTACTATATTTATTTTATAATTTCTAGTTATTAAACTTGAAAAGATAACATTGAATGTTGGTATGCTTTTTCACTTTTGTAGTGAGAGTATTTATAAATTTTTCGGTTAAAAATAATTAAATTTTACTATAAGGAAGACGTGAGAAATCACGAGGCATCGTCGGATTACTCAGTGCATGGAGAATATGCATGTATCCGCGCATATTTATGTATCTGGACTTTAAATCTGAACTGGTGTGCGTACGTGTTAGCGTACGATCCAGCTTATGCGTTTTTCTTTCTTATTCTCTTCTTCTTTAGCTCTATCCTCTATAGGACAGTTCATCGCTGCTCGGATACATTCATATCTACATGCACCTACGTAATTTTATTTCTAATTTGGATACCTGGACACTAGTTCCATTCATGTTTTTAACCATACTTTTATTTCATTTACCTGACACTGCCAGACTCCAGAGAATCTTAAGGAGTAACTCATGATTTCCAATAAAGGTATTAATATTGCCTTCGGGCAAAATGGCTGAGATTAATGATGAAATCCTAGATCACCTAATGAGGGTATACTTTCTGGGCTTGGAGTAGGATAACACAAATGAGGGGGCGGCCCATAAGTGATACCCCTCAGGAGGACCAACCTTTAGAGCCAGAATCGAAGATCGGAAAGTAACCAGTCGTATTGTCACTCATTCAAAAATTAGATGGGTAGTTAAACAATTCAAACCATTTAAAGCTGCAGGAGATGATAAAATATTCCCTGCATTAATTCAAGATGGATTTCAGTCTTTGGCAGTGTTGCCAATGGCTGGGGAATTTCTCGGTTTTCGGGTGGATTCGATACTTTCGGGAATTTTTCGGGAAATCAAAAAATGCCGGAACGGACTGGAACGATTCATTTGAATTAGATTTAAATAGCTTTGAACATTTGTTAGAAAAATTTTCAGCAAGCAATATCCAAAAATAATGTGTTCTGACTGTAGACGATGATTTTGCAGTAAGTCAATACAAATTATACAATTAAACATTTTTAAAACTATTTTGTTTTATAATTTAGCCTAATTTTTCCGTTCAAAAATGTTAATGTCAATGGGATACACTCTGGTAGCATGAAGGAAGGTTAAGGCAATCTTGATTCCAAAGCCAGGTAAGGATACGTACCTTGAGGCCAAAACCCTTAGACCAATCAGCTTGACATCGTTCATGCGTAAAACACTAGAAAAATTAGTGGACCTTCACATAAAAGAGGAAATCTTCACGAAAAACCCTCTCCATAGGAATGAATTTGCCTCTCAAAAAGAAAGATCTACCGTAGACGCTATCTATGCTTTTACCTCCCGCATTAATAATACAATGGTGAAAGGTGAAGTAGCAATTGCAGCGTTTTTAAACATAGAGGGGGCATTTTAGTAACACCCTAATTGAATCCATATACGGTTCTGCTCAAGAATACGGAGTTAGTGACACCGTAAATAGGTGAATGCGCTCAATGTTGAAAAGCAGAACGGTAAATACTTCACTACATTGTAGAACTCACGTAGTCAGCGCTCAACATAGTAGAGTAATGGTGCAGGGAAAGTCGTTCCTGGTCTTAGAAATCTTAAATTCTACGGTAGGAAGTAGAATTTTCAAAATCAGCGAAGTATTTAAGATTTATATTTGAACCTATCTTAACCTGGGAAATCCATTATGACGCAGTGGTAAAGAAAGTTGAGATGGCTTTTTGGGGCTCTAGATGCGCAATAGGAAAAACTTGGGGCTTAAAACCCAGTATTACTTACTGGTTATATACAATGATGATCAGACCCATAATAGCATATGCATCAACGATCTGGTTGCCAAGGACTGAACTAATCAGTACTATAATAGAACTGGAAAGCTTCCACAGGATTTTCTGCTTGGCGATCACTGATGCTATGAAAACAACACCAACAGTAGCTCTTGAGGTCATTCTGGACATCCCGCCGTTGCACCTTTTCGTAAGGAAGAATGCGGTGACGGAAGTCTATAGACTCCTAATAGGGAACAGGGGCTGGAGCCTATGGGAAGAAGCCCAGGGCTGAGATAACAAAAGCACTTGGCACATTCCCTACAGTTTTCCAGGCCGAAATAATATTTACTAAAGCTGGCCTGGAGGATATTTGTAAGCGGGCTTATGAAGGCCAGCACATTTACATTTTTTCTGACAGTCAAGCAGCACTTAAGGCTCTTACATCTGAAGAGTTTACTTTCAGACTAGACTGGAGTTGCCTTTAAGATATTCTTAAGGTTGTCAGTAAAAACAGGGTCAGCCTGATATGGGTTCTCGGCCATAAAGATATTGTAGGTAATGAGAAAGCAGATGCACAGTCTAAGGCGGGAGATTCACAGTCCCTGATTGTCCCGGAACCCTACTGCGGTATCTCGTACGCATTGGTAAATGGCTCTCGGAGGAGCACACGAGATATTGTAAGGGGATTAAAAAAATGGTGCCGACTGAGAAAACACTTGGCCAACATGAGGCTTGGATACAACCCTCGTTGTCGAAAGTGTGATTTTTGTAAGGAGACAGCTCATCACATACTTCGTGAATGTGATGCACTGGCGTTCCTTGGAAACGAATACCTAGGGGATAATTTCTCAAACCAGAAGACCTTCATGACATTTCCTGCAAATCAGCCTTTATGGTAAAGACTGACCTTATGGGAGATAATTAAATTGTAGGGTATAGTACAATATGTTTTACTGCAGTGCTATGGGCAGTTATTACCCTGCCACAGGATACATTTCTTAACCAATTGAAGATTTTTTATGTGTAAACATTTTAGACCTCGATATGGGGAGTCGCGCCTGATTCAAATGAAACCATGGCTGGAAAGTCTAACGCAAGCCTCTGACACACGCGTTGTGTCTTATGTCACAGACCGAAGGCTTGCTTCTCTTCACCCACCGAAAGGAGCCCCTCAGTCTCTTTCCCCCCCCCCCTCTCTCTCTCTCGAAGAATATGTTTTGTTTTTTACATAATTGGTCATTATTTAAACAATTTCCATTTGTTTAAACAATCTTTTCTCCCTCAAATTGTAACAAGTTATTATTCTCTGGAATTTATATCTCGAAAATAATAATTTTCCACGACTTACAGAGAAAAATATATTTTTTAAACTAACAATAATTGTTTAAACAATTGTAAATTATTAATGAAATACTTGGAAACTCGTCATTTATCGATTAAACATAATTCATTTTGAAAAAACACAAGAAATACCGTTTGTAGTATGAATTCGTTAGAAAACTGCTATTTTGCATTTTTTCGGTTTCTTTTTCATTCTGTTTTGAGAATTCCCGCCAAGTATTTAAAGTCTAATAGGAGGAAAATATGCTGTGTCTAATTTGAAAAAAAGAAACAATTTTCAATATTTTTCTTATAATTTTTGAGTACTTAGACGTGTAATAATAATGATAAGTGTCATAATAATGAATTTTCCATAATGAAATTTCAATTTTTATTATTCTTCTTCATGAAATATAATTAGCCTAATTCTAAATGTAGATGCGTAACATAAGCGCGACACAATGTATTATTTCAGAGAACTCATATCGGTCCGCATCGGTATTTTATAAACAAAGCTTGACTAAGCAAGCCAAGGAGAGAATGCGCTTTAAGGAAATAAAATAGTTTGAAGAATGAATCAATACATTTTTAAGTGTTCCAAATTATATCATTTTTAAACAATTTTAGGTTGAAACAGTACAATGAAAGGATTTTACATTGTTATTAAAACATTAAAATTCAAAAATGTCACTTATAAATTAAAAATTTAAAAAAATTAAACAATAAAAATTTTTAAGTTTAAATTCATCACGCTGAAATAAAAATTAAACAATGAAAATTTTTAAGTTTAAATTCATCACTCTGAAATTTTAATGATTCGAGTCTTATTTTATTTAAAATAATTCAATTTCAATTTGTTTATTTTTGAATATTTAATTCTTACTCTCTTATTTTTAATTTACTATAACAGACATAGCGAACCTCAAAGCGCCTCCAGAGTTCTTTCAGCGAAATCATATCGGCCCGCATCAGTATTTTATAAACAAAGCTCCTGGAAGAGACTGCGTTTTAAGAACTAAAATAGTTGGAACAATCAATCAAGAACTTTGTAAGTGTTCAAAGTTATATCATTTTCAAACAATTTTAACTTAAAAACAGTACAATTTAGCGATTATAAGTTGTTTCTTGAAAAATCTAAATTGAAAAATGTCATTTACAAATTAAAAATTGAAAAAACTGAAACAATGAAAATTTTAAAGTTTACATTCAGCACTCTGATTAATTTAAAGAACTTATCAATGTCGATATAAAGTAAGGTTTTCATAACTGAATTAAAACAAACTAATAGAACCGTATTCTAACAGACTTGCAGAAAATTATCTTTAAAATTAGCCCAAAAATAGTAAAAAAATGAATATTTCCGAATTTATTGATATTTTCCGGAAACATGAACATTTTACGTTTTTTCAAACAACTTCTAATAAAATTAACACATACTGGCTTTCATTTATGCCCATAAAACAGGTACTTTTATCACCTTTCATGCAATAATTGAGACAAAATCTACAGTTTATTATTATTAAAACTAGGGTGCTTGTTCAACCTATTAAAAATTGATGTCCATAAACTTTTGCACGACATTGCATATGAGAGAAAATAAAATTTGTATACTCCTACATGTGCGTGAGTTATTATTTGCTTTATGTAAGATTTCAATTACAGTTAACGTTTACCGAAGATGTTTACACATAAATCTGTTTTGGGTCGTAGTTTAGGACGCACGTGATGTTTTTTTTATGAAATACTCTGCATTAAATTCTTCACAAACGTAAGGAGGCCAATTTGTGCATTTGTTTTTGTGTTTCATGATACTTTTGCAAATACAGCGGCATAAATTTTCATTTCAACGATATGATTTTTATCTCTGAATGAATCTCTTAAATAAAGTAATCTTTAGTCAGAACTAATGAAGGCAGACTTAGGAATCACAAATATTTTATTATAATTATGTTTAATTATTATAAATAATTTATTTAAACCAAATCCAACAGTATATCACTTTGATCTAGAAAAAACTTATTTTTTCTCAGACTCGTTGTAATTTATTATGAGAATGGTACTAATAACGAAAAATTGTCATAACTGGAAAACTTATAAACAACTCATAAAGTTATAAACAATTTTTTTACCTGTTAAATTTTATGTGCAAACCAATTGACATAGTAGAAAAGTTAATGTTGGGATGAGAATAATTAATTGAAACATGAATTTTAATGTTTAAAAATGTTTTTTAAACAACAATCTATTCAATAATGTCTGCTACAAAAAAATTAATAGCATGATTGGATTCTACGGGAAAAATTACATAGAGTCCATGTGCTAGACAATTTTTTTCTGAAGCCGTATTTTTTATGTAGTATAATTAAATGTTTAAGTGGGTGTTGTACGATGTAATTGTTTATGTATACTACGTAAGAAATAGGGAAGTGAGACGACGGTCGTGGGGGCTAAGGCTTTGGAACCACTTCGGTGGTTCGGTTGGTGGTTCGGAACCCACCTTAAACTGTATGTTTCCCTCCCACCAACAAGTAAGTGTGTGGGGGGTGCGTAAAGGAATAAGGGGGAGGTACAAGGAAAATGTAAATCCTTAGGGGACACATTTGAAACTTCCGTAAGAAATAGGGTTGAGACATGGGTTCCAAAAATTAAAATTGTTTTAAAATGAAAAACAATGTTTTAATGAAATATTATTATCCCAACATTAACTTTTCTACTATGTCAATTGGTCTGCCCATGAAACTTAATAGGTAAAAAAATGGTTCATAACTTAATGAGTTGTTTGTAAATTTGCAAGTATCAATCTAATTACAAAGTATAAATAATTTAAGACAAAATAATTTTTTGTAGAACAAATGGATATACTGTTGAATTTGTTTAAATAAATTGTTTATAATAATTAACTACAATTTATAATATAATATTTGTGGTTTCTAAGTCTGTCTTCGTTAGTTTTGACTGAGAATTATCAAAAATCATATCGTTGAAATGAAAAATGTTGTCACTTTATTTGTAAAAGTATTATTAAACATAAAAACGAATACAAATATTGGCTTTCTTATATTTGTGAGAAATTTAATGCAGTGTATTTCTCAAAAAAAAAAATGTTTTATTGGTTAAGAAATGTGTACTGTGGACGTGTATGTTCGCAAAAATTCATTTTTGGACAACTGCGCCTTTCCGTTTTCACAATTTAGATCCGATCTGAACATATATTTTTTTTTTTGACGATAATAAAATTGTGCATAGATCTATCAATACCGATTTTGAATGAAGGTAATTACTATTTTTTGTTATTCAATGAAGAAAATTAAAAATTTTGTTCAGCTTTTTAAAAGTCCCGTTTCATATAAAACATTTTATTTCATTCCATGAAATGTATAAATTTGTGTATAAAGAAATAAGTGGATAAGAATTTTTTTGTGGGGATTCTCAGCGTTTATTTAGTTGTTTTTTTCACTCTAATTTAAAAATTGTGTAAGCTAAAAGGAAAAGGATAACTAAGAATAAGCTAAAAAAGAATAAGCTAAGTAAAAGGAAACGGAAGTCGCTTAAATTAGCAGCATAAAGATTTGTAAGTAATGGTTATGTAATAGCATAAGTAGATTAAGATGCGTTTGCATTATCGCTCTCTCTCTCGCTCTCCCCCCTCTCGCTTGCACTCTCGCTTTCGATCACTCGTTCGCTAACGCGTCCCAAATTGCGCTATTGTCAAAAATAGAAATAAGGATCTAAATATAAGATTTTCTGTAAATAGTTGTAAATAACTGTAAATAGTATGAATAAGATTTTATAAAATAGGTAGACGGAAGTATTGTAAGAAATCGAAGTCATGTAAACCCTTAGGTGACACATTATCAATAAAGAAGAACTACATTTGTAAAAGAGCATTCTTAATTTGCTATTCTAAGAACAAATTTAATGAAAAATTACTAGGGACTGACTCCCTCTTCTTTTTTTGCAGTCATTCGTTAACAATTTATAATTGTTTAAACAGTATTAATTAACAAATGTACCATAGGGTTATTTGTAGACACACAACTGAATCATATCTTTTCATTTTTACTGTCAGGTTCACTTTTCAAATTATCGCCAGTTGTCTCGAAATACGTTTCTAAGATGAAGAATTTTTGACAACTGTGACCGAAGAAAATTTAAAATGCTTTGTTTACAAAGATGAACAAAAATAATGCAAAGACTTCTCAACTCTATCATTTTGAAATTAAGTAATTACTTACATATAAATAAAATATTCGCGATCAAGAATTACCTTTCATTCTTGAGGCTACGAACATTTCTGGATCATACTCGAAAATGTATCAGTATGATACATTTTTTAGCCTATACGTAACAAATTTATGAGTTTTTTCATAAGTTCCAAAATAAAAGCACACGCACTTAATTTTGATAGAAATTTCGTAAATTAATACTATGATATAATTGATCATAATTGAGGGCCCGGGTACAATAACTCGCCCGAAGCTGTAATAGCTGCATAATTATTGTCCGAACGTCTCGAGGTGGAGTTCGAATGCTGCGGCTGATCCCAAACTGGCCGCACGGTGGGATTCCTGCAAATCCGGCATTGTGGCCAAAGCCGCATGTTTGATTTCCAGTGCGACGACTGCACCCACTATATCAGCAGTTTCATCTTCTGTGGCAGTAGGTTGTTGCAAGCCATGACAGAAAAACTAAAATTATTATTTAAGCATCTTAATTTCCAACCAAACAGTTGTATTTTCCACTTAAAAAATTGATTTTCAACCAAAATAATTAAATTTTAACAAAATACATAAATTTTCATTAAAACAGTTAAATTTTCAACCGAGAAGATTTATTTTCAACCAAACAGATAAATTTTCAATGAAAAATGTGATAGTTAATATTTCAACCCAAAAAGATTTAAATTTGATATTAAGAACAGTTAAATTAAATGAAAAAGACAAATATTCAACAAAAAATTTGAGTCTTCAACTAAAACATATTAGTTTTCAACAAAACATTTGCTATTTTAACCAAAAAGATTAAATTTATACAAAAAAGACGAATTTTTGACCGAATAGTTGAATTTTGAACCCAGAGGATTAATTTGCCACAAAATAGATGAATTTTCGATTAAATAATTGAATCATCAACTAAAAAAATATTTATTTTCTACCAAAAATAGAACAGTTGAGTTTTCAATCGAGAAAACTAGTCTTCGACAAAAAATGGTCCCACATCAGAAAATTTCAACAATATTTTTGAATTTTCTTAAAAATCGTAGGAATTTTTATTTACATAACCTTAAAAATAATTAAATAAATAAACATAAAATAATGGTTATCAGCCATGTACATACATACATAAATTACTATATAATACATAATTACATATATAAATAATTACATACGCTCATTTATGAATGAATATGTGATAAATTTTCTATGTTCATGTAAAACAAAACGTTCCCAAAACGTAATTATTTTATTATGCTGTGCATGTAATGTGTAATCAGTAAAATCTTACTGATTACTTCAGTAATAAAATAATAAATAATAATATAATTACGTTGTGGGAACGTTTTGTTTTGTATGCAAATAGAAAATTTATCACATTTATTCATAAATGAGCGTATGTAATCATGTATTATGTAGTAATGTATATACCTTGTATGTACCTTGTCTCTGATATTAAGGTCCTGGTAGAATTGGTTTTTTGCATCAAATATGCAGGCATGCTTTCGCACGAATTCCACTAACTTTGAATCGTCCGTAATTTTGATCTCAAAATACAATTTTCCACAAAACTCATGCTCAACAAACTAGACAACCCTCACGGATGTGCATCTAAGATTGCTACGAGAAGCAGTCGCGGCGTCCGGCTAGTCTGTCGCGCACCTATCGCATACCTGCCGCCGCAGAATTAAAAAGAGTGCCATAAAATTTAATGAAAAGCAATAAATTGAGTGACGCACGCAACTCCTGCCGTGCGGCCAGCTTAGGATCAGCCGCAGCATTGGAAGTCGACCTTCAGACCATGCAAATTCCAAGTCGCCAAAATAATTTTTAAAGAATATGGGCTTGTAGAGAATAAGAAAACGGAACTTTTTTTCCTTTACAGTTTTTTTTTCGTATAATTATTCTTAATAGGAAAAATTAAAATATTTGTAACTACAAGATCAATACGTTTTTAAACTACAAATCGTCGTAACTTGGCCAAATGTTTTTCAAATCGTTTGAAACTTGGTGTATACACTCGGTATAGTATACTGATGCATATAGAAAAAACAAATGTCGCAAAATAGTCTATTGTTGGATAATATTCGCTGACAAAAAGTATCGAGGGAACTTTCAGTTCAACAAAACTTCGAGTTAACGTTGACCGCAATCGCACGCTTACGTATAACATTGATATCTTTCCAAAAATCTTCCTTTAATACTGAGGACCAAATGTTTCGCTGGAAGTTTTGTCAAACTGAAAGTTCCCTTGATACTTTTCGTCAACGAAACAATAAAAACGTAGTCACTTACAGGTCTCATCTTGCAATTAAATATTATTAAGCAATAAACTATTTTGCGATATTTGCTCTTTCTATATGCATCAGTATACTGTACTGAGTGTGTACACCAAGTTTCAAACGATTTCAACAACATTTGGCCAAGCTACGACGATTTATACTTTAAAAACTTATTGATCTTGTAGTTACAATTTTTTTCATTTTTCCTTTTAATAATAATTGTGTAACAAAAAACTGTCAGAAGGAAAATTTTCTATACTCTCATTCTCTACAAGCCCATATTTTTAAAAAATTTGTTTGATGACTTAAAATTGGCATGGTCTGAGATGATCGGACAATAATTATGTGGTTGTTCGAGCGTCGGGCGAGTTATTGCATCCGCAGCCTCAATCAATGACAATGATTACATTTGCGAACTTCTTGAACGAGAATTAACTTCGATTCGAATATCCTATTTCACTTCAAAAATTCGGTGCATTCCGAAAACTAAGAAAAAACTATTTTTAATAAAATTATCAAATGTTTTACAATAATAATCATTGTTACTGATAATTTCTTTCCCTAATTTGAAAGGTGAACCTGATCAGAATTAGTGGAAAACGTAATGTTTTCTGTAAAAAAGGGACGATGTGGGTATTTGTTTATAAAAATTCTTAAGAATAATAATTAAAATTGTTAAACATGAATATTCGTCTATTACTCATTATAACTCAAAGTACGTTCCAAACTGCGTCGCCTATTGCATGAGCGTCTGCGTTGGAGCATGTCTAGGCCTGAAGGCAGAGAAACTCAACTCTAGGGCAACAACGGCTTGCCGGCCGGGCCGCAGCCCACAAGGGAGATAATCGATCGCACCGGAAATTAAAAAATCAACAGTTTGCTAACTACTACTTAAATTAAGCTAAAACTTTCCAGAAAACTTCTTTAAACCTTCCTGAACAACTTTCTCACTGACAGTTTTCGCTTTGTTTGTGCACGAATTATCATGCAACGCCTCAGAAAATAAGTATTAACTCTTGTTTCAAAGAGATATTTTGAACATTAGCTAACCATAGAAACCAGTCACTTTCTCTGCATGATTTCCGTGGAGAAAGGGGGGCTTTTTCGAATGTGTGACAAATCGAGTGTGGCAAAGACTTTGCCCACATTCATGGCATCTCTTTCTATTCTTTAACGTTTGACCGAGAAGATAATATGACTTTAGCAGTTTAACTAACGCCATCAGACGGGATAATTGGAAACAACAAATGTCTGAATGACTTGAGGGGTAACTCGGGACGCAAGAGTCCAGAGTTTGAACTGTAAAATTTTGACTTGCATTGGCTTCAAATTTACTGAATAGACTTACCTCTAAATTCCATATTTACGTTATTTGCTAGATTTTCTTTACTATTCAGTTAAGTCTATTAAGTGAATTCCAAGTAAATACAAATCACAATTTTACGATTCAAACTCTGCACTCTTGCGTCTATAGCTTTCAGCGGCTCCAAGCGGATCTTTCTGGCCCGAATTAGTCTCTACTCTGACTAATCAATTGTTTTTAATGGAGATTTTCGACAAATTTTGACAAAAATGAGTGAAGATTTTGATTACAGTGATGTTGGGATACCCGAAGAAGTACTTAAAAATTATGAAGACGATGCATCGAATCTGCTGCTGGAACAGTCCAAAGGGAAATATTGTAAAGCTTATATACAATACGTAAAGTGGAAAAAGAAGAAAAATATAATCTCTTCAGTGGAGAAAATTCTTTCTGAAGTGGTTTCCTCTTCTTTATGGGGCCCCCGGGGGAGGGGGGGGGGCTCGCCCCTCGACTTGACCGGGGTTTCACCCCCGTTTCCACCGGGGCTGCAGACACAATCAGATTTTGTATCCATTTGAATTGAACGTAAGAAATTTCACAAGAATAAAGAGATTAAAAATTAAAGTGTATGCTCGAGAGTCGACATTTAATAATAATTTAATATAAAATTAAACACGACTGTCAGTATAGTGTTATGGTATGGGGTATGATGTGCGTTTGGTGTCATTATTGGTCAGTGGATGTCAGGTGATTTGCTTCTTATCTATACTGTCTTAGGTTAAGGTGTCACTGACACACAGACACACTCAGCCACGCACACATTTTATAGTTTAAGGCAGCGTATTGCACACGTGCCGGCCAGTATTCAGTAGGCAACTGATCTCGGCAATTTGGAGACTTCTGTGTGTCTTTTTCGGGCGGCTCTTATGATTCAATTTTCTTTTGATTCCTACCAAGTTCATATTAGTAGTTACGCGAATTTCAAGAAAAAGTACAGGTCTATCGTCGTTGTGTCTTATCATTCTGTTCCAGTCCACTGACCTCAGTTATTTTCAGTGCTATACGAAACAGTCTACGTTTGGTAACAGTCCAGACATTGCGTGCTGAAAAATAGGATTATCTGGAAAGTTTGTGAAATTTGTTGTATTTTTATATAGATTTTCGGGTGCTTTTTTCGAATATTCACTTTGCTACCTCGTCATTTTCCTGCTGGCTCCGCCATCTGGAAAAAAATTGCGTCGAAAATGAGTTTTTCGAAGATTCTCCGAAGAACTACGAACTTCCGAAGAATTCGCTTCCGTTTCGTTTTTTGGCAAAAATAGTTATATAACCAATTAAAATAAAGAGTATTTTCTTTAATTCCGGTTCAAACCATGTTTTTATCAAATCAAACCTACCGGCGTACGAACGCCGCAAAGTTGCCGCTAGCGCCACCATACTTGAAAAATGTCAAAAATGATTTTTACGAATTTCTGATTCATTATAAGGCAAAAATAGTTATGAAACAAATTAAACTTTTACTCGTAATCAAACATTAAAAATTAATTCTTTTTTACTCAAATCTACCTCTTCCGTGTACGAGCATTTCAGAGTTTACTTCATCACGTATCAGGTAAGCAATACTCATTTTGTATGGCAGGTTCCCGCCTAGTTCCCACTGTACTATGGGGGATCATTGACGACGATTTTCATTCCATAAAATTTAAACGGAGTGATAGAGCACAGTCACTTGGTTCAATGAGTACAGGTGTACGTGTAGAAAATTAAGTAATTCCCAACAATCCGTGCTCTTTTTTTCAAAAAATGTGCATTGCCAAAAAGTCTGACGACCAACTTGAGGGATTCCTTGCATACAAACTTGTACCTTTTTCGTTATCGATCTTCAACAAGAAAAGCATCCGCATAACAAGAGTAAACGCTTCAATAGACGTACTTTTTGACGCGACAATGACCGCAACCCTGTCGCAAGAAAAATTTCTAGGCAACGATAAGAATAAAAATCGCCTTATTGAAATGCTGAAAAAGAAATTTGAGACTAGGGAAGATGTGGATAATAATCTAATAATTAACACGACAATTAGCGATTCCCTTGCGTTTGATTCCGTAGTAGTTGTGGGCGAAGATATCGATCTGCTGGTTATTTTTACAATCTTATCCAAACGTTCAAAGATTCATTTGGTTGAACCCGGAAAAGAAAAAACTTTGCAACAGATATACTCATTGCAGAGTATAATGGATAAAATAGCTGCACAGAAAGTATTCAGGAATAAAGATGCCGATAAAGCAGCTCTCCCTAGGGCCGGAGAAGGCTTCCTCCTTAAAATATACGGCCACAATCGCCAGGAATGCACAAAAGGATGTCTGGGCGGAGCGTGCGAATGCAGAAAAGGAGGCGTCAAATGCTCATTCCATTGGACAAATTGCAACAGTGCCTGCGATAGCATCCCCGAAATAATGGAAGACAGAGATGAAGATGAAGAAGAAGCAACAGATGTATTCTTGGAACCATTGTGTGAAGAAACCGATACATCTTGCATCGACTTCGTCACACGATATTTCACTCGATGAAGTTTTGCTTCATTTAACCAGCGAAAACTTTGCCGAACCAGGTCCATTAAGAAGATCAAAAAGAATAAAATTACAATAGATCACTAAACTCACAATCGCAGCATCCATAATCATTCATGTAGTGGATAAGGCCTACTGGGGATACCACAAAAAAACGCCACATACTCTACCTCCTGCTGGTGTGGAAATGAGTACTGCTCGCCTGACACGTTATGGAGTAACCACTGCGACGCTTGCACGCATATCATGTAACGAACCTATTGTTTTTTTTGGGTTTCAGGCGGACCTTGTCGGCTTGTCGGGTTTCTCAGGTTGGGTTGCATTCGGGTTACGAAAATGTTGCACACCTCTAGTTAATCATTAAAAAGTTGGAAAATAATATTGATGCATGCGCGTTTCGAAATATAGTTATTATGCACACCAGTGGATAAATTTGAACACTCACATTAGAGATTAGAAACTTTGCACGCCGGCAGAGTTAGGGCGTTATGTTGCAGGGCTCTTTTCAATGTTTCGGATTAGCCTTCACCGTGCAATTTTCTCGGACAGTTGTTGCAAAAATAACCTGTGATACCCGTGCGTACGGGTTATTGCTGCCTCGTATGATTTCATTATTCATCTTAAGCTCTTTGCACTCATCTACGGCATACACTATTGCCATCGGCTTCTGCGCTAGCCTCTGACTCGTGCTTCGCGCCTACGTCTGATGGTGAGAAATTCACATTCGTAAGCAGTCGGCTATTTTGCGCACTTGTATCACAAATAGCAATTTTTTCAACTGTGTTTCTGGTTCTTTTCAGTTATTTTCTGACCAGCAGACACCTTAGATTTTGATGTATATTCTTTGTGTTTGCAGGACTCACAGCAGTATGTAGTTCGGAAGTACTGGACGTAATGTGTAGTGATTTTCCGGATCAATACGAAGAGTACCGAAAACATCTGCGTGAGAAACAAGTTAAAGAGCATTCGAAGAAGCAGAAAGAATTAACAGCAGCAGCAAACGCTGAGAAGAATAGAATAGATCTTGCTGAAATGGCAGTGCAGTCTGCACTGTCATGGAATATAAATTTAAATAAATCACGTATGGACACCAGAAAATCTAGCTTAGATTTGCAAACTTTTACTATTCATATGCCGAAGAAAGAACAAACAATTGAAGTAGAACGTAACATTAGCCACTATCCAGTTGCTCTTATACCTGGACAGTATACCGATTACTACAGAGAATATACTCCTTCTGAATTGAGATACTATCCTCTCAACACAGTCCTGTACGGGCCCATGAAACCTAATGAACGCAAATTTGATAGCCAGTCTGAATGTTCGCAAAGTGATAGTGACAGCGACTCGTCAACTGATGACTCAAGGTATGATTTTAAAGCAATTACTTTGTGGGTAAAACTATGTTTTCTCACTAGGGTGACCCTTACTTTTTGATCTTCAATTTCTTATGATCTTGCCCCATTATCGCAACTATTTTTTACATTGCCTTTAACTCAAATATTTTCGAACTTCTTTATTGATTGACTAATTAAAATGTCTTAATATTTCAAGTACTAAAATATATGGAAAAACCTTCCCAACGGCTAATATCCCTGAATTTTTCCATAATGGATTGTTCACATATTACATAACGCGTTTTTTCTTTGTTTAAATAAAGACGAGAATAAAATTGCCTTCCAGTCAAAAGGGATACAACGATATAAACAAAAAAAACGCGTTACGTAATACATGGACGACCCCTAATAACACAGACACATAAAAAAAGTTTCATGTGCAGTAAACTAAACCACCATACCTGTATGTTTTTGAGGTCGCTGAATCCGAATCTGAGATCCGTTTAAGCATATCAGGCCTTAGTTTGTCCCTAACCTCAAAAAATAACTTAGAAACACTGAAGTAACTAATTTTGATGCTGAAGCTTAAGACGTGGTGACTAAAATCTTTGGAAAAAGAATGCTCTCGTGTTTATACGAATGCTGAATCTAAACTCGGTATCTCTTATTTACCTCACTTTTTAACTTCTATTGCGATAGCTTCTGTCATTTGTTTTTAAACAAATATCATTTGAATAAAAAGAAGACGAAAGTCTCCGTGTTGATTATGGTTTAATTTTACTAGGTCACCTGCTGGTCAAACCATTTCAATAAAATCCTGCTACCTCGACAGCTCTTGAGGCTGTTGAGTTAACGAAGCCAGCGGAGGCGCGTTTCCCTGCGGGGGGCATTAGGATGTGAGGATGAAGCCATACTGTGTCCCACGTCGAGTTGACATTGTCCTCATCAGAATGGGAAAGCATACTTCTTATACTTCATACTTCGGCCTGGGGAGGTATAAGAGTCATCACCCCCAGGACGGCAGACTCACTTGCGGTCGTTCCAGGATTCCTATCGTGCGGGGTTCTTCTTTACAACTATTAAAACTAAAAATAAAAACACTAAAAAATGTACGAGCTTCCACTTCTAAACATTCTTGCGATAAGAACCCTGATATATTCTGCTATATTTTTAGTAAATACTGAGTTCCGTGCGATCGTAAACTCATTTCTGAAAAAAATCGTAAAATGTATAAAGAATGTTTTGGTCTTTATGTTTTGTGAATCAAAATGAGAAATGGGTTCCACACAAAATATGTTCTAGTTGCCATATAATGTTGAGTGGTTGGGATATCAGTCGAGATAGGAAAACCCTGAAATTCGCGAAATCTATTTTGTGGGAAAAACCACTAACGGAAAATGTTTACTATTTCTGTATGAATTACTTGGCAGGAGTAACTAGGAAGGATAAGAAAAGCATTTCTTATGTCGATATTGCAACAGTAACGAGACCCACTAAATCGTTCGAGACTGATGATGGGAGCAATTATGATTGGAAGTTTGTTCCCGATCAACCTCATCTTTTTTAAATCATGGATGGGAAAACAGCAGGTCCAACAGCGTTTCTGGGCCCTATAGATACAACACTGAAAAATTGTCGAACACTGCCTTTTTCTGATTTTGAGTGTATAACATACGTAGATATAGAGAATGGCTTAATCGAGATGTTGGCTGCAGACTCGGAAGATATAGTACTGATCAATGGTACATGAGAGAGATATGGACATCCGTTATGACAGCAAAATGCCCAGAAAATCTACCTGCCCTGAATCCTGCGCGGGCACATTCTCATCACGCGCTACGCGCCTGACTCGCGTTGTCATGCTCAAAGTAGACATTTTTTCATCGCATTTTTGGTGGATAAAACAAAAACTCCTACAAGTCTTCTTTTAGACTTTTTACATATCTCGCGTCTTTTGTAGTTATGTTGGACCTTTCGATTTTTGCATATCAATTTCGATAAATAAATTAAACACGACGAGTTCTGTCGAAAAATTGTTCAGAGAAATTCTGTAGGATTTTTTAAAAGCTGAAATTCCTCCAAAAACCTTTCCCAATATTTTGCGCCGTTTGGCTCAAAATTTCAATTCTGGATTTTTTTATAGTATTTTCGATAAATAAAACCAAAGTATCAAGTCTTATAAAAAATGGCGGAGGGAAAAATTTTAGGTCGTTTGAAAAGCTACAATTGTGGCTTAAAATTAGAATTTTCGACTTATTCATTTGCTTGGCAACATCGAGACAATTAATTATGAAAGAGATAATCATCTACAGATTTTTTAACGATGTCTTATTACTATCGTATACATCAGGGCTCACCACTTTCAGCAGGTGTTGGCTGCCACGACAAGTATTTGGCTGCCACGAAGTTTTTCTGTCATTTTTTTCTTCGGTTTCCAGGAATCCTAAAAAGGGTTACGGTCGTTACGGTCACGGCTCGTTGCGGCTCATTGTTCATACCGAAGGGTCTGATTTTTTTCTACTTGAATTCACAATACATTTCATTTTTTTCATTTCAAACAGTAATTTACCGTGAAGGATTAGGGACGAGTCGAAGGACAAGTTCGACGAAAATTTATGAGGGCCTGTTTGACATAGTCTCGCGGCTGCCACTGGCAGTCTTTGCAGCCAATGGCTGCCTTCTGGAGAGCCCTGGTGTACATGATGTCAATGAGAATTCACATTTAGGAGCAAACATTGCAACTGCTCTTCATTTGCATTTATGTGAGAGTTGTACTCGGAAATTAATGCTACTCCGCGTTCTGCATTGTCTTTAATGACTGGTAACCCGCAAATTGCATGTAAAGCAAATTTGTAATCCTCTCTGGAATTCCAGGACTCTGGATCAAATTAAAAAAATCAGATGAAATATTTAATTTCTGAAAGATGTCTATAGTTCTTGTAGTCACAAGCTTGTCGAGAGTTAGAGACTTAATTTTATTTTTTTTTTTGCTTTAAATTAAGTTCTAAGCGTTTCGACGGAATTTCTTTGCCACTGCGTTTTTCTTCAATTGCGAGAGACATTTTTCTTTTACAATCTAAAGAAACATTTTTATCGAAAAAAGCTAAACCGATTGTGA
Source organism: Andricus curvator (assembly GCA_932195095.1). Classification (NCBI taxonomy): domain Eukaryota; kingdom Metazoa; phylum Arthropoda; class Insecta; order Hymenoptera; family Cynipidae; genus Andricus; species Andricus curvator. The sequence continues at coordinate 109,607 of CAKNYM010052831.1, forward strand.
GTTCGCTCAATTACCACATGTGATTGACAATTTTTTCAAAGCCACGTTACAAATCTTTTCATTCAGTATAGGATATTCTTCCACAATTTTTTTCTCCAAGAAAAATGACTATTAGTTCTAAAAGCTCTTCGTAGTCTCCTCGTGGATGTTTTCCTGGAAGAAGAAGAAATAAAATTCAATTAATTTCAATAATTTCTTGTTAATAATTACTAATAAATAAATTACAAAAAACTATTTATAACATGCTAATCATACCTTTAGTCTTTCAAAGACGAATTGTAGAATAACTGTCTATTCATTGGTAAGCGCTTTAGCTACGTATGGATCGTTCATTCCTAATTTAAAGTTTTGGCAATCAAGTACAGGCCATTTTTTTGAAAACATTTAAAGATCAGTACATCCGGTCCAGATGCACATCCCGTACATTCTTCGAAAACTGCTCTCAATGGTAATTCCAGAATGTGAAGACGACAAGCTAAGTAAAGCAACGCCCGTCCCAGTTTTCGTTCCAAAAGTGCACAAGCGCCATCACATGTTCCTTAGTTAGAGGATGTGCTATCAAAGCATATATTAGAAATTTCTTCCTCAATTCCCCAATTTTCAAGTAGCTTCATTATGGCACTTACTTGAGTTTCTCCAGTTTCACTTTCAAGTTTGGGGATACCTAACAGCTCATTGACATCAGCCTTGGATACGAGAACGGGAAGACGATCAGATTTTTTATTTGGACTTTCTAAATCTGGCAGAAGCTTCCCATCCCATTGCACTATTAGTTTTAATTTTGGGACTTCGAAGTTTTCCTGTATTTGGGCAGTAATGGTTTCTCGAAAAGATATTCGGCTTCTTCGTATTGTCTGTCTGCTGATGCATATATTTTCCAAGTCATACCCTAAACGTCTTGAAGTAGCAGCCAGAACATGTGCAGCTTTTCTATCACTCATTCTGGTTCGGTCCAAATTTATGCATAAATCAGCAGACATTAATTTGATTTCCTTCGGCTTACTTACGGTTGCATTACATTTTAATGTATCAGCCGAATTCAAAGAGTCCTTAATGTATATTTTACTACATTCCTCAGCCTCTGTTTCATCTTCGTCTTCTAACCAAATGTAGTTATTAGAATTTTCCAGTAAACTAAAATTATTATCTGAAAGTGCCAACAAATAAAAACAGTTAAACTCCAAGGAAAATTGAAATACATCAAATACGTTAAAACTACGACTAAAAATGATAATAAATAAATTTGTTTAATAATTTCTAGTAGGAGAAAAATTTTTTTCAAAAAGAACAAGGGTTGAAAAATATTATACAATGGTGTGAATTCATTTCAAATCGGTTAATTTTTTTTTTTTGATTGATTTAAATGCACACTTTTTTTGTATAATGTCGAATATGTCGATTGTTAAATTTCTTCAGCTTGAACGAAAAAAAACATGTGGAATAAAAAATAGTTTTCTTTTCCGAAAAAGCTTAAATGTGTAATTGCAAAACAGTTTAATTGTTGAGGCCTTTCGAAAATATTTTGTTCGAAATTTCGTAATTTTTTTATGTTTTTCCTTTTAAATTTCACAATTTTGTATATAATATACAAATTTTGTATATTGTACCTTCAAATCCAAATTTTGATATTTACAAATATTGATTATTGATAACCTTAATAGTCAGTTTTATTTTTTATAATTGTAGATTTAAATATTTTAAATTGTTTGGTTTCAATTTCAGTCAATTCTAAATTTAATAATTTTAGATTTAAATATTCTAAAGAGTTTGGTTTCAATTTTAAACGTGCAAAATTGTCCTGTTTTATTTTTGGATGTACGTAATTGAAACGTAATTGAAATCAATAATTATCATAAAATTCACAAGAATGTATATAAATTGTATTTATTGAAATTTTGTCTGAGAAATCTAGGTTAGTTTTTGGAATTCAATGAAAATAAACTATTACTTAGAAAATATATGTTTTAAACATTTTTTTCTCAACTTGAATCAGAAGATATACTTTAAACTCCGCGCCAACTGTGGCCAACCAGCGCGCGACCCTAACGCAAGCGCAGTAGTAGCTCAAGGCGTCCACATTGGTATCACTGATCGGTGTGCACGATACAATTTTTTTGCTCCCGCTGTTGTAGAGGGCGTACGTGTAATCTTACCAATGCATAAATCTTAGGCTTTCTGCCTTAAAATTGAAGCCGAAAGTACGTACTTTCGACTGAGGTATGAAGAAAAATAGTTTTTTCTATTTTCACACAATTTTCAAATTGTTGAAAAGTATGTAACTTTTTTAATTTTTATCCAAATTAAAAATGCCATAAGAATAATTTGCAAGTAATTTGTATATCTTCTTCCTCTTTATTCATAATGTGTCCCCTAAGGGTTTACGTGATCTCCGTTTTTTGCAAAACCATCTACATCTACTTACTTTATATCATCTTATCCTTACTATTTACAAATATTCACAACTATTTACAATAATACTTATATCTAGATCCTTAGAAATATATTAAAGATAACGTAATTATGAATGAATGAGCGAGCAATCGAAAGCGAGAGAGCGAGATAGTGAGAGCGTATCCGCATCTCAATCTACTTACACTATTACATAATCATTACCATTACTTGCAGATCTTGACGCTTCTAATCTAAGCGAATTCTGTTTCATTTTTCTTTCACTTTTCTTCCACCTCAATTTTGCCATCTTTCCATATCCATTCTGTTAGAAAAATACATATATAGTGCTTTTATACAAGGTTGCTAGGTGACTTGGAGTTGTTAGAACAAGTTTGAAGCACGTTAGTATGGAATTGCGAGGCTGTTGAGTCGTATCGTGGACCGAGATTGTGGACAAAGAGCCGAAAGTTTAGGCCAAGTGGTCGTAAAGTTTTATTGTACTAATTTTACTCGTTATATTGATTAAAACTTACATAATTATTATAAATTGTGGACTTTCATTGTGTCAATCTACGCTTTAACTCGAGATTGTATTCGTAAATTATACTAAAAAACAACAATTTCAGAAGTAGGATAGTGGCCCATTTCCACTAAATAAGATTTGTTCAGTGACGCGAATCCGCGAAAATCGGGAAAATCGGAAAATTTGGAAAAATCCCGGTAACCAAGCTAAATAGCAAAAAAAAAAAAATCTGCCCGCTTTGCGGGCACATTCTCATCGCGCGCGGCTCGCTTCGCTCGCGAGTTTGAGCGCGCCTAGGGCGCGCAACTGTTGGATCTCGCGCTTCGCGCTCGATCATATATTTATCTCGCGCTTCGCGCTCGATTATGTATTCACCTCGCGGTACGCGCTCGGGCGTATCTACATCGCGCTTTACGCTCGGTTCCTCTAGATTTTTCAACTTTGTGTTCGACTTCGATGAAAAGAAAAAGTTTGTTTCCAAATATTATAAAATTATCAAAACCTCTACATATTAAGTGATTGTTAAATTTTTTTTTATTTTAGACTGAAAAGGAACTTTATTTACTCAAGGTTCTATCGACCTTAAGGAACACATTCTCATCCAGACACTCACACTTCGCGCTCGATATTTGATTTGAAAATCATTTGAACCTTGCGTTCCACGCTCGGTTCTGTGCACCGTATGATAGAAACAAAAAAGTTTGAGCGCACTTACGGCGTGCGATTTGGTAACTACACTGAGCGCGCACTTTGTATATATACCATTAAGCTATTTCCCTTTCGGCGAGCCTCAAGGGGTAAGCGTGGCACTACCCGATTCGGGTAGTGTTTCTAGGTGGATAGTTACTTGTAGTAAATAACTACAAGTGTGGGCTCACCACACCCACGACCGCCAACAGCAACGCAGTAGTATCAGACGGTCACCCATCCAAGTACTAACCGCGCCCAACACTGCTTAACTTCAGTGATCTAACGGGAACTGGTGTTTCCAGCGTGGTATGGCCGTTGCCATATTGTGCTTTGTGTTATATGTTCTTCATATACAAATTACTGAATTTGTATTTGATTTCAAATGAAAAATAATGATATAATTTAGGCGACAAATTTCATTAGTTGAAATTTTATTTTAGCTTGTGCCGTTTTTCAAACAAGTGAATTTTTTCATTTTGAATATATTCTTACAACAAAAATTGATTGCAAGTTTGTAAATCTTTTTTGAATGCACAATTTTTCTTCATTTATCTGTTTTCGTATCTTGCATTGTTTTTTCAAAAATTTGATTTTTTTACTGTCAATGTTATTTTCACGAATAAAACAAAAACTACGCATCCTATCGAAACATGATTCACAACAAATTTGTACCTCTTCCTTGGATGAACAAATCTTGTTCCTGTCAATTTTTTCGTAGCTCGTGTTATTCGTCTGAAAATTTGACTTTTCTATTTTCAATGCTGTTTTTTACGAATAAAACAAAAACTACGCGTCATATCAAAAAGTGAATGATAAGAAATTTGTAGATCTTTTTTAGTTGCACAATTTTGGCGGAATGATCTTTTCTCGTATCTTGCATAGTTTCACAGCAAAATGGAATTTTTGATTTTTCATTATTTTTTTGTGCGATCAAAATTTGAATTTTTTATTTTTCAAAAAATTCAAAAAGTTGTTATGAAAATATTATAGGGTGTTCAAAAAGTAACGTTTTTCTCCTCTTGACTTTTTTTCATATCGTGCGTTTTTCGGCTTAAAATGTACATTTTCGTTTGTTTTTTGGAATTTTGAAAATGCTGTAACTCCAGTAATTTTTTTTTATCACGAAAAGTCATTAGAATATTTTGTTCCTCATTTTGCGTACTACTAATAACCATACATAGAATTTTTAAATCTTCAAAAAAAGTGGTCTCAAAAATTTTCAAAATGTGCTCACTTTTTGAATTTTCATCCAAAATAGCTGGTTAACGAACTCGTTCTTTCTTTTTAGGCCATAAAAAGTGTGCCAAAGCTCAATCAAATCTGATCATTTTTTCGAAAGTTATCGTGGCTACAGACAGACAGACAGACTGACAGACAGACAGACTACAGACAGATAGACACCTTGGTAAAAACCGTTTTTTCTGGCTCAGGGGGTCTCAAAACGTGGAGATTTGATGAAAACCGGCTATGTCAAATTTTACATAAAACCAATACATTCTCATTAGAATGAGAATGTAAAAAAAACGCGATGCCTGACGCCATGATAGAAAAAAAGGTTCTCGATTTTTCTCGCGTGTTATTGAAAGTTCTTTTTTTAAATGTGAGAATCAATTAGATTCGCCTGAAAATAGTGATTAAAGAAGTGTGGAACGGAATTCTGTTCTGTAAAAATAAAAATAAAATAATAATAATTCTACTTTAGTTGAAAAGAATCCAGATGTTAATGCGATTAGGGATTTAAGACCTGTTAGAGAAAGACGGAAACCTAGTAAATTAAGTGATTTTGTTTGTTATTAACAATAGGGTTCTTGTGTAATGATTAAGAAATTACTTAATTTTCGTTTATGCTTGGAGACCAAGCATCTTTCAAGGATGGCCGCATGTTAGAAAAATACATATATAGTGCTTTTATACAAGGTTGCTAGGTGAGTTGGAGTTGTTAGAAAAAGTTTGAAGAACGTTAGTATGGAATTGCGAGGCTGTTGAGTCGTATCGCGGACCGAGATTGTGGGCAAAGAGCCGAAAGTTTAGGCCAAGTGGTCGTAAAGTTTTATTGTACTAATTTTACTCGTTATATTGATTAAAACTTACATAATTATTATAAAGTGTGGACTTTCATTGTGTCAATCTACGCTTTAACTCGAGATCGTATTCGTAAATTAGATTGAACTCTAACAATTCTTTTATTCCTTCTCATTCGCCCTTCTAGTCCCCTCAAACTCCTTCATCCACTCCTGACCCATTCCATCCACCCCTAGAATCTTTAGCTTTTTTATCATCTTATACCATTTATTATATTTTGATTCATAACTTACTCCAGTCTAGCTCTAGTACTTAATTTATCCCTTTGTGCTTCTTCTCTCACCTTATATCCAGGCTTCCTCCAGTCTACCCCTAGATTCCACCTCATATACCTTTCTTGCAAACTCTTAATCTCTTTCCTTCCACCCCATATCTCCGCTCCATAACCTAATACCGACTATACCAGCGTATCAAATAACCATACTCTCCTTCTCCAGTCTTTTTTAACCTTCTTTTTCCTATTCCCTATATCAGTTTCATTATCCCTGCCGCTTTTTTCATCCTTTCTCTTATATGAGCTCTATGTTCTCCATTTGTTTGCAAAGTATATCCCAAATATTTGAACTCTTTTACTTCTTCTAAATTTACTCCCTTCCATCTCCCAATCCATTCTTTGTTTTCTTTCCCTCCTTCTTAGAGCCTCATTATCTTTGTCTTTTCTACATTAAAATTTAACTTTTTCCCATCTAAGTATTTCTCCAACCCTGTTATTAAGCCCGCCATCCCTACCACATTGCCATCATTTCCCCTTTCAATCCTTTCATTTATCAGATAATTCAGAACATACATGTTGTCCGTCACCCCCATTCCTCTTCTAAACCCTGTCTGATTCGGTGGCTTTATCTTTTTTTCTTCAACTTCTTTGATCTCTCCGACAAAACCGTTACATATGCTTTATACAATGTCGGCATCAGCCTCACTCCCCTATAATCTTCAACCTCCTCCCCTGTGCCTTTCTTCACTATGGGTTTCACTGCTCCTTCTTTCCATAACTCTGGCCACCCCTCTCCTCTCCATACTCTATTGCACATTATCCATGCCCATTCCTTTAGTTCTGCCCCCCCCATATTTCCAGACGTCATTTGGAATCTCATCTATACCAGGCACCTTTCCATCTTTCATTATTCCTAGCACCTTGAACATTTCTTCCTTTTTAATGTCCTCTTCCTCATCACTTTTCCTACCATATTTTCCTCTCTTCATAACTTTCCTCTCCACCCTTCTAGCAAATCCATAAAATATGTTTTCCATTCTACCATCCTAATGTCCTGATTTACTCTTTTCCATCCTTTTCTCTCTTGATTTACTACCTTCCAAACCTCTTCTTCCGTCCTCGCCTTCTCCGACTCTTCTTCAAACCTTTTATTTTCCTCTTTCTTTTCATCACACAACTCAGTACTCCTTTTTTCTCCTATATTCTTCTCCAATAAATTTCCTTCTTCAATTTCTTAATTCTTTCCTGACCTCTTTCTTCTTCTCTGTACATTCCTCATCCCATCCACTTCTATTCCCTATTAGACTACCTTCTTCTTTGCTTATCTAATCTTTTTTTTTATTTCCTCTAGCATTATTTCCATCTCTTTTACATTTCCATCTCCTATTTTGATATACCTGACCTTTTCCTTAAATTGCTCTTTTCCTTCCATTGACCAATCCCCTCTTCCTGCTCTTTTTACCTTTTCTTTCTCTTTATCCATACTGTTATTACTTTTTTCAATTTATAATGTCACTATTATGGGAAAGTGATCTGAATTTATATAATTCCCTATCTCTAATTTCATGACTTTCTCTCTTACCTCATTGCCCACTATCACGTAATCAATTACCGTTACCTTTTCTCCTCCTGAGCGTGTATATTCCCTTTGCTCATCCCCTCTATATTTCCGTTCAAGATAAGCAATCCCATCTTCTCCAAACTGTTTAACCATTTCTGTCCCTCTCCATTCAGTATCTTGTCTTTGGATTTATTCCTTGCTGTACTCTCTCCCCCCCTCTCTCTCTCCTCTCCCCTCTCCCCCTCTCTTTCACCCCTCTCTCTTTTAGCCAATCTGAGTTTTTTCTCTCTTTCTTTTATTAAATCTTTGATATAAGAAGTGATCCAAGGAGTGGACTTCTTCTTTGTTTTAAGGGTATGGAGAGGCGCAAAATTATCAAAGGCTGAAGATACAAATGTAGTCAGACAAATCACCTTTATATTTGTATCCTTCTCAGTAAAAATGCTATTCCAGTCATCAGTAGAGAGATGCTCAAGAAATTCAGTTTCATTTATATTTTCAAGATTGCGTATGGGCAGAGGAGGTACACTAGAGGAGGGATTAAAGCACAACTGGTATTGGATGCTGATAAGATCATGGTTTGAGAGGAATGAGATTGAGTGTTGAGTAGAAGAAATCACCTTGTCTAAATCGTCAACAATCATCAAGTCAATCCACGTACTAGAATGATCAGTGTGGTGGGTGGTATCATGGGGAACTATAGATAATCCGGCAGAGAACACTACTAATTTTAAATAGTGAGTTAAATTGTGCGTAGCATTAAGATGTGTGTTTAGGTCATCGGTGAGTACAATGTTAGTATAATTTGGTATAAGGTCAAAAATGTCAGTCTCAAGTTCCTGAGGCGACGATACCTTAATAAAAAGCTACTCAGCAGTAGGGTAATTGGCAAGAGGACTCATTCCCACCTGTATACCCTTTGAGCTGTCATGAATATAGAGACAGACCCCACCCTCCTCTTCTCTCATCTTTCTCTGCGGAAAAGTGTGTAATGATCAAGTGCTACGAGGCTCGAGGAAATGTTAGGCGTGAACCGGGTCTCGGATACGGCTATGATACGATAGGAACAGGACCTAAAGTGACCATTATGAAAGTGATAGACAAAGTTCAAGTATAATTAAATATAGAAGTGTCTGAAATACGGAAATAAGTTGAAAATACCTTTCCATGAAACTAAAGTAACAGAGGGTAATATATATATATATCATTAAACCATTTCCCTTTCAGGGTAGGCGTGACACTACCCGATTCGGGTAGTGTTTCTAGGTTTTTCTTGTAGTTATAAATAACTACAAGTATGGGCTCACCACACCCACGATGTGCCAACAGCACTCATGTCAGTATTCTTGAATGGTCACCCATCCAAGTACTAACCGCGTCCAACGCTGCTTAACTTCAGTGATCTGACGAGAACTGGGTTTTTCAGCGTGGTATGGCCGTTGCACATATAATAATATAATAATAATAATAACCAAGAAAATCCAGTTCACTTGATTAAAATTGAAAACAGGGAATAAGGCACATACAGAATTAAAAGTTAGAAAAGCAATAAGCATCATAAAGCTCGTGAAGTATAAAAATAGTATAAGAACGGTCAATTTGTAGAGGCAGTGTGCAAGGCTGAATTAGCGCAGTAAAAAATACAAAATTGTTGATATTTAACTTCAGAAGACACAATATCCAGAATGGCCAGCATGCAGCAATATATAAAATATGACATATATTTACCTACGTAGAAGTAGCATACGCGATAGAGTAGTGCTAATGACCGACTAGAAAAAATTATCAAATACATAATGGACTTAGAGAGTAGTTGCTATTGTAGTCCTTCAACAGATTTGATATTCAACAGGTGTATTCTTGGCGCGTTATCCTCCTTACGGCAGAAAATTTGTCCGCCAGCAATCCACAAGTATTTGATTTTTTTCTCTATGAAGACAGAGAGCTTTTCGTTGTCAGTCCATCCCATATTCAAAGTAGGGAAGTCTCTCTTAACCTTACGTCTTGCAATAAGTTCATCCCGTAGATCCATACAATGATGGGGGGGGGGCTTACTCAATGAAGGTGCTTTTAGAATTCGATATAGTTTGACGTCATCCTTTTGAATATTTACATCTAGAGCCCTGGCGACAGATTCCATTGAGGCCATGAGGTCTTCGTTAGGCTTCATTGGGGGACCATGAATTTCCAGCGTCGTATGCAGAGCCGCTTTCCGGATTCCAACGAGTCGATACGCCTAGAGTTGTTTAAAAGTTAATTCTTAATTTCCGAAAGGGTGAAAATAAGGTGATCATTAAATTGTAGTTGACATGTTTGAAATTCGCTGAATCTTGCCAAAATCTCACGTGACTGCGCACGCGCTTCACTTTGGCCGTCAGAGACTACTTTGCGCAAGAGTTCGGCGAGGCCAGATGGTAGATTACCAGCATTTTCCGAGGCAGCAACGGAGGATGGAGTGGGGGTTACAATACCTATACCATCAACATCCTGCAGAGTAGTGGTCTAAACATTTTTGATAATTTTGGTCCGCCAATTTGGATCCGCGATTTTGAATTTTGAAAATTCAACACCTGATTTCAATTCAGCGACCCCAAAAACATAAGTATCACCAATCTTATCAAGGTTTGAACATTTTTAATAATCCATGTCCGCCATATTGAATCCGCCATATTGAATTTTAAAAATCTCACAGATTTGAAATCAACGGCCCGAAAAACTATAATATACTCAAGCACAATAAAATCGGATCACGTTAAATAATTCTCTTTTGAAATGCCCACATATGTGTCATGATGCAAAAGTTACACGTCTTTTTTTTTGCCCATATATGTGTAACTGACAGTGAAGGGGTTAATTGCATCTCTTTTATTGTTCTTTTTAATATTCGCTTTATTCGAAAATGCGAAACACTTCTGAATGTATAACTTGAACATTCACGTAAACTTTTTTTCCAATATTTTTTACTGCTGGAGAAACACTTGCAACACTTCTTTTTTAGATGGCAACTGTCGTCCGCAAAAATCTGTAGTCGGCTCCCTCACTAAAAGCATCTCTACTGAATTATTATTTTGGCGCGCTTGTGTCATTTTTCAGTCATCCGTACACTTCGAGTGTTTAAGCAAGACTGGCTGTAAATTCTGTCAGTACTTCAACTGACCTTACCTACCCCAAGTAACTTTCTTAGAAAGTTTTTAAGGTAATAGCAAAGCCTTCTGGAATATCGAGGCCGTGAGTTCTCATACTCCCAAGCTACGATGTGATCGCCGTGTCAAGAACTGAATGGCACCAGGGTTAACAAATCCTTGAACACCCCAGCCTGCCCCCCTCAGTAGAGGCGGACAGGCTGGAGTCTCAAAAGAGGTGTCTTAACGGAGAGTTTGGACATCAGGTCAAATCCCATAGTATGTAGACCCGCCCCCTTCAAGCGGGGTTCTGCGAGGGATGTTTCTTATTTTCCTAGATTCTCGTGGGAGAAAAGTGAACGTACCATACAAAACCAAAAACAATGAGGGGCCCGTTCCGGGACCCTCCTCCAAATCACCGCCAAAAGTGGAAGGCACCTTAGGGGGCAATCCACCAGAGGCGGTGCGAACTTTTGATAATGGCGGAGACAATCTTATCGACGCCGTAGAAGTGCAGCTAATGGAACTCTCCGTAAAGAAGAGGCAACGTTGTGGAGCATAAAGAAAGAGAGACAGCATAGCGCATCTCGCAAACAGCAGCCAAGGCACCCCACAGGGGGCAGTGGCTGCGACATCTTTACCTGGAGTAACTCCTCAGGATTATCCTAAAGGAAAGTGGAAGAAGGGTTCCAGAGAAATTTCCCCAAACAGGGAGTTGAAGGGTCTTACTTTCGAGCAGTTGGACAGGCTGAAAGAGGAAATCTCTAAAGAGATTGACGCGTTACCTCGCGAGGGGCGCGCCCCCAGATTCAGTGATATCTTCATCAGGTCGGGGGCCATCGTAGTGGAGGCCGCAGACGTCTGGTCGCGAGACTGGATAGTAGAAAAGACTCCAACATTTAGGCTTAAAGAAGGACTAAACCTAGAAGTCAAGGGGACGGAGTGTCTGCAAAGTGACTGCAAAGCGACCATACTGATTCCCGGTACCCTCGAGAGTCCGACGGCCGTTCTGGGGGGGGGGCTGAGTTTGCAGAACCCCCATCTCTACGAACTGCTTCTTAGAAGGTATATTCCGACAGGCAGGCATCCAGGCCGAAGGGGCGAGGCTGGATTCTAGTCGTTGACCTTCCTGAATCCTCAATCAGAACCCTTGCGGCTTTAGATTACCGACCCTCTCTAGGGGAGGGTAAGGTTACCTTCCGAGTCTTTGCGGGTCTAGCCAGTCGCATGTCTCTGGTGCAGACAGGGCTCGCCCTAATCCAAGAACCCTGGTTATACAGCGAAAGGATTAGTGGCTTGTCAGGATATGGCATCATATATAAGGGGCCGCGTGAAAGAACACCAAGGGCATACATAGTCGTCCAGGGTATGGATGCGACCTCGGCCTATTTCCCGGGCGATGCCGAGGGACCCCCGCCTCCCAGAAAGGTGGAGGTACTAATGCGGCACTGTCAGGAGAACAGGATTCCTCTGCTGTTGGGCTGTGATGCAAACTCTCACCATAAGGTGTGGGGAAGCACAAACATCAATGACAGAGGGAGAGATTTAATCGAATACATAGCGGGCACAGACCTGGAGATTCTGAATCGGGGTGATACTCCTACATTCCAGACTCAAAACAGGAGTCAGGTTTTCGATTTGACTCTGCTCGGGTATACTGAGGAGCAGGGTAGTGGGCTAGAGAGTCTCTGACGAAGAGTCTCTCTCGGACTACATCATATGAGAACAATAGCCCTACAAGCACAATTAAGTCTAGGAAAGGAGCAGATGGTGGAATACCCACCTGGAGAGACTCCGCAAAAAGACAAGAATGTTGTGCAACAGGGCAAATAGAACTAAATTGCCTTCAGACTGAGACATCTGTAAGACGGCCCAGTATGAATACAATAAAAGTATAAGAAAGTATAAACAGGAGGATTGGAGGGGCTTCTGCGAGGAATCGAAAGACATTCCGGAAACAGCGAGGCTCCACAAGATCCTGGTAAAAAATTTGGAAGCTCGCCTCGGGTTAATAAGGCTCGATAATGGTGAGTTTGCCGAAGACGAAGAAGCAACGCTTAATCACCTGAAGGAAGTTCACTTTCCGGGTTTTCAGCGAATCTGAACCGACCAAGAGGAGGAAGGCTGGGGCCAAGAGGTGGAGAGGGCTGACTGGAATTTCGCCGCTACGGTAGTTGATTATAAAAAGGTGGATTGGGCCGTAGGGTCCTTCTGTCTCTTTAAATCACCATGAGCGGATGGCATTTATCCAGAGCTTTTACAAAAAGGCATGGATCTCGTCGTCCCTCCACTGACGAAATTAGTTAGGGCAAGCATTGCCCTTAAACACGTGCCATCGGCATGGAAGGATTGCAGAGTGCCCTTTATTCCCAAACCTGGGAGGGAGGGTTACGCTGCTGCAAAAGATTTCCGACCAATCAGCCTAACGTCTCTTATCCTGAAGACGTTGGAGAAGCTGGTCGAGAGATATATTAGGGATGAAGTGCTTTTGCCCTCCCCGCTGCACAGAGGCCAGCATGCTTTTCAGGCAGGCTGCTCGGTAGAAACTGCGCTTCATGCTGTCGTGGCAAAAATGGAGCAGCAGTTAGAACAAAAGAGGTATGCTGTGGACACTTTCTTGGTTATAGAGGGTGCTTTCAGCAATACTCCTCCAAAAGTCATCTGTCGAGAGGCGGAGGAGACTCGAAACCAGATGGGGTAACAACAGATGGGGGAAACAAGAGGGGTATTATACTCAAGGCTATGCGGATGACTTTGTAATCCTAGTCAGGGGGGCTCATCTGGAAACTTTGATGGGTCTTACGAGGTCGGCGCTGCCCATCGTAGAGCTCTGGTGCGATAGCTCACGGCTCTCGGTAAATCCGGGAAAGACCAGCCTGGTCACCTACTTCCATTTCCGACCTGACCTCCACCTTTTCGAGCCTTTTTTCCGTCCTTACCGATACCACCTCCCTCTCTAATCCTTATAATTTCGCCCTCAGCTCTTTCCCCTCCTCTTCCCATTTCTCATCTCTGATTCTCAACTCCTCTCTCATACCATCCATCTGCTCCTTAGTCCCCCTTACGTCCTCACTCAGTTCCGTGATCTCGCCTACCAGCATCCCGAAAGCCTCCTTCTCCGACTTCCCTTCCATTTTTTTGGCAGGCGACCGACGTGTTCTTGTACCTTTCTTCAACGGACTCTCTACCGCACTTTTCTCCGGACTCTCTTGTCTATCTCTCTTTCTCTTCAAGAGATCCTCCCCTTACTTGCGCTAGACGCTCTCTTCCTCACATTCTCACTTCCTTCGTTCCGCTTTTTCCCTCTCCCCGACGTGCCGTTCGATACCGGGCCACACACTGTTAGACGTCGTGGCGTGTGGAAAATTTCCTCCCCGTCAACTTCACTATCAGCACTGCCTGTACTCTCGCTGACCACCTCCAGCTTTCCCACGTCTCCCTCTTCCGTCAGTAACTGGGACCTATCCATACAGTACCTTCTGCAACGGACTGATGTCTCTGAAGACTTTTGCCGCGTACCACCCCAAATTTTCCCTTCAGCTCACTTTTTTCAACCCCTCGCAGCCCCTTTCTCTTCCTTAATATCACCCAACACTACGAGAACCACCCTTGTCCCCCTCGAAGGCCCAAAACTCCTGACCGATCTCTTGGCAACCAAACCTCACTTTCTCCGTTTAGCTAAATCCCAACTCACAACTATGCTGAAAAGTAATTTTTTTCTCCCCAATTCACCCCACAAACTCTACTCACCGCCTCGGCTTCCACACTCCACTCACACTTTCCACACAAATTCCGTAAAATCCTCTTACCACCTGTCGCTGAACACGTTCTCACTTCCGCCACCAACATGCAAGCCTCTGGATCTCGGTTGTATAGGTTGCCTGCAAATTTCGGTTAATTGGACAAGCAATGTCGATGATGTAGACTCTTCCACCTTTTTTTCTCGCATCACGATGTCGGGTCGATTGGCTCGAATGTAATGATCCGTCTGGATAGTAACATCCCAATATAAGATGTAATCTTCGTTTTCTAAAACGGGCATTGGAATGTATCTATAGAAAGGCATCCATTCTGTTAAGAAGCGTAGGTTTAGGGTAAGTTGTTGATGTATAATGCGTATATTCTCTTTGAGCCATTACGCGACAACCATCAATAATGTGCTCGATGGATTCTTTGGTATCTCCGCATAATCGGCACCGGCCAACAACGTCTTCATGTAACACGCATTTGTGATCATTTCTGGTGCTGACAATCCTGTCCTGAATCGCAATAACGAATCCTTCCGTTTTTGGATACAGGACGACCTTTCTCAGCCAAATATTGGATGCCTCACTATGCACTTCATGTTGATCTAACGTTTTAGGGTGCTCGCCGTGCATGGCTTTCTGTCTCCATAGCGTTTCTAATTCCTCTATTGTTTCTGCCCTGAAATTCAAGGCCGCCTATGAGGACAAATTCAAGGGCGTGTAGTCAAGATCAGCTTTATGATGTTGTTGTAAATCGCAACATCTCGCTTGCTGTGAAAATTATCTCGCAACTGTATAACTTGTGACACAGTTTCTTGACATCTACAACGCCCCTACCCCCTCTATGTCATGGTAGAACTACCCTTTCAGTCGCCGAATTACTGTGGTGCATTCGGTTCTTCGTCATTTCTACGCGGACGGTTCTATTTAACCTTTCAAGGTCGGTGTTAGACCATTTTATGAGCCCAAAGGAGTATGTGAGGACAGGGATGGCATATGTGTTGATTGTCCTGATTTTGCCTGCCGAGTTAAGAGAACTCTTCAGAATCAATCTGAGTCTTGTAGTGAAGGCAGTCGTTAGGCTTTTTTTAACTATCGTATGCTGAATACCTTTAGATTCGAGAATACCGATGTATTTGTATGACGCGCCCTCAACCATTGCCTCGATGTCTTTCTCGGAAGCGTTGTCTAGCTCTGCATTCCCTAATTCTCCTCTGGTTAAATGCACTGTTCTGAATTTATCTAGTCCGAACTCCATGTGGATATCATTGGAAAACTGCTTTGTGACATCGATCACTTGCTGCAGTTTCTGGTCCGAACTAGCGTATAGCTTCAGGTCATCCATGTATGTGGGTCACATCTAATAGGTTCACTTGATGACCATCCTCGTTATCGTGTATTCGGAACCCATGAGACATGCTATTTATAGTGTTTTGCTCAGTGGGTTCAACGCTAAACAGAACCACAGTGCAGAAAAGTAGTCTCCTTGAAAGATAACCGTCGTAATGCGTATTAATCTAGTTATCCTTACTTGTCCATTATCACAATACTTGATTCTTGTATCCCAAAGCATCATCGCATGGCCTAGAAAGTCGATGATACGTGGGAAGATTTTGTATATTTTCAAGACTACAAGCAAATAGTCACGTGGTACGGATGGAAACGCTTGCGTCATGCCAAGAGCGTCTATGGTGACTAGATCTTTACAGCCCCGCGAGTTTTTACAACATCCTTTTTCTTCTTCTGTTAGGATGTCATTTTCGTCGCAGTGAGAATATACCTTAGCTGCAATGATGGCTGTATGGCATTTATAAATTGTTGCAAGACAGGCTATCGGTCTAAATTCAGATGGGTTTCGAGCGCCTGGGTTTTTAGGCAACATATACGTAGTACCCTTGAGCATAAAGCCTGGCATCAGATCTGGGTGTTCAATGATCTTCTGAAAACACCTTGCCAACGCAGGATGCACACTTGTCAGGTGCTTGTACCAGAAGTTGTGCACCATGCCCGGACCTGGAGCTTTCCAGTTACTTGTCCTTTTCAAAACCGTTGAAACATCTGAAGCTGTGATGTTAGTCAGCTCCATTTCAGGGTAATTGTTTGTTCTTTCTTTCTCTACTTGGAATCACGCAACGTCTCAATTTCTTCTGTTTGTTTGTCCCCAAACACTCGACCAATAGGTAGTCATGTCTTCCAATTGAGGAACTTCGGTGTCTTGCAGGTGATTTTGCTTTACACTCAGTTCATGATAGAACCTTCTTTCATCTGTTTGAAAGGTTCGATTTTCTTGCCTGGTTGCACTACTTTTCTTGTACCGACGCAGGCTAGCAGTAAGAACATCAAGTCGCTGCCGTTGGGAGTCTATAATCTCATCCAATATTGCTGGTGTCAATGTCTCGATGTACCGAGGATGGATAATTTTACTAACATGGTGTATCAGCTTTCTGGTTCTATTTCGTTTCTTATATTGAAGCAATCAAATTAACTTGCACCTTACTTTGCTGACATTCATATCCAACCTGATCTTCCATGGTGGATCTCGATCCCTTCTTTGGGCAAATATTGCATTTGTAGGCCTTGTTCTGCGGTCCAACGTTCTAACGGCTGCTACAGCTGCACAATACACAAAAGTTTGCACCTCTAACGCAGTTAGTGTTGCGTTCAAATGTATAGGTAAAACCTTGCACGAAGATCCTTTGTGATGTTCATCTTGGGCAAAGAATGCCTTTGTGTTTATTCTACATGTCTGAACTCTAGTAAAAAATGATCAAAATTCCTTTCAAGTTGCTGTAGGTTTTTTGGGATTTCGCTATTTGCATCAACGTTATTAATGTCCGGATCTGGTTCTAGTGGATCCGGTATTTGATGTTCATTATCTCTAGCACCTATGCCTTCAGCTTCAATCAGGTCTTTGTTGTCCGCATCCTACAAAGGGAGTTCATCAATAGAAAGCTGCTGTTCCACTTTCACGTTGGTGGCAGCTATTTCAACAGCCGAAATTAATCTGTTTACAGATATTGAGCGTTTTTGGTCTGCTAGATTATGCTCATTTATTCTTGTGGCTAGCTCTGGGTACTTAAGTAAGAAGACTCGATGGTGTTCTCTCACACTTTTCCTACTTTTCTCTGCCAAAAAAATAAAGGCGCATAACATCTCTGTTAATATGGTATGTCCATTTTAATCACCGTCTTGGTTGCTGAACCTCTGCTTCTGCCTCTGGTTGAATTAGGCCATCTACCTCTGGAGGATGTGGTGGTGTTGGACCATCAACAGGTTGAGGGAGAACAACAATTACCGCTGCTTGATCGTGTGGCGCGGCTTCCTCTAAATGATGTTCATTGCCGTCGTTTCTCCATGCCAGATCAACCTGTTGTTTAATCTCCATTGCTCGGTCTTTTGAGATGTGTAGTTTAGTCCTGATGTCCTTCACCTTAGCATCATATGAGGATACTTTGCAGGAAAATTTCGTCCTAAAATTATATCTTATTGTGCGTTTGGTTTCAAACTTCGCACTTTAATACTAGAGACGCACCAATTCCTCTTTCATTGTGGTATCCCACTGGATGTTCTCCCACTGTTAAGGTGGTTGGCTGCAAATAGCTAACGCTAACCAAAGCATCCTCAGCAGGCACAGTTGATGTTCCACTGCTTACCTTTGTCGCAGACGTTCTTGCTGGCCAGTTGTTGGATTAGTGAGATCTGTCTGACCATCTCGCAGCTCACCATCACCACCGTCCCGCATGCTGTGGCCCCCAGCGGTGGCTCCAGGGGCGCCCCGACGATCCTCGGGAAGCGACAAGCGTTTCAAAATACTTAAAATACTCTCCAGGATAAAGTATGGGTTTTGGTGTTCCTCTTAGTTCCTTTCCTCTTCATTCTCTGCCTGTTTGGCATGGTAAAACCCTCTCAGTAGCAGTGCTGCCACCAACATAGCCGTCAAAGTCATAAGAGGAAAGCACAAGCCCTACCGTGACGGCAACGCGAGAAAAATTTTACAGTAGAGCAGGGCAATAACTTCCCAAAGGACTGCGGTAAAACCTATTGTATTATACCCTAGAATTTAACCATCTCACATAAGGTCAGTCTTTACCATAAAGGCATACACAGATTTGCAGGCGATGTTATGAAAGTCTTCTGGTTCGAGAAAATAATCCCTCACGTATTTAATATACATAATTTGATGCCAGTGCATCACATTAACAAAGTATCTAATGAGCTGTCGCGTCACGAAAATCACACTTTCAACAACGAGGGTTGTCTCTAAACGTGTGCAAAAAAGTTCGATCCGATTTCGATCCGACATTGGTCGCACTTCGAATGTCGAAAAACCGATATTCGATCCGTGCTACGACCGGATCGGTTTATTTGATTCGAACGACCCACCGATCGAATATCGAAAAACCGACATTTGATCCGTGCCATGGTCGGATCGGTTTTTTCGATTCGATCGGCGCGTCGATCGAATGTCTAAAACCGATCTTTGGCGCGCGCTTTCGCCGGATCGGTCTTTTCGATTCAATCGGCGTCGATCGAATGTTGAAAAACCAACTTTCGATCCGTGCTACGATCGGATCGGTTTATTCGATTTGATCGACCC
This sequence comes from Andricus curvator, assembly GCA_932195095.1. Lineage (NCBI taxonomy): Eukaryota > Metazoa > Arthropoda > Insecta > Hymenoptera > Cynipidae > Andricus > Andricus curvator. Next base: position 128,533 of record CAKNYM010052831.1, read on the forward strand.
ACTGATCGAATGTCGAAAAACCGACATTCGATCCGTGCTACGGTCGGATCGGTTTTTCGATTCTATTGGTCGGTCTTAGATTGTCGAAAATCTAGTATGCGACTGACAAAAGGCATTTTAAGTTTCTAATTTAGAATTAGAATTCTAAAAATTTAAACCGATGCATATAGAATGCAGATTGCAGATCCAGAGAGAGATGAGGACAATACTGTCTCAATCTGGTGGTTAATATTACGCGACTTATATATAATCCAAGAATAAACAAAAACGTGTCATTAATTTTTATTTTAATAATAAAAATTTGTTACACGATTACATGGTAACTAGTGATAATAATTCCTTAGATGCTATACATCTCAAGATTTGTAAAATGTTGTTTACAGGCTTTACAGGCTTATAATATTTATTTTCTTATATAATATTCTCAAGCCATAATTATAAAGTGGGAGGATGGCTAGTGAAGGGTAGCTCAATATTGTGTTATTACTTATTACCCTAGCTTTATTTTTATTTTTTTTTTTCATCAAATAACAGTTTGAAAAAAATTTGTATTCTAAATTTCTGGCATTTGGAATAACAATTGGGGAATCACAAATTTCAGGCCATATAAAATATATATGTACCTCAAATTGTCATTAAGGTGTACAGTATTGAATCAAAAATTTTATCAATTGTATCCTATAATAGTTTTTTACAATATTATAAAAAGAAAGGTGGAACCGATTTTAACTGATTTTTACCTCTTTTGACTACAAGTTATTTGCAGATGGGATTTTGTTTTTATTACAGTTATTTGGCATCCTACAAACAATTTAAGATCAAATTTACAATAATTTATCAGGTCATTTTTGAAAAAAATCATCCTAATTTATAATAATATTTTTCAATCCCTTTCTTAATATAATTTAAATATTAAAAACTCGAATAATGTTATTGTTTTACAATTAGTCGCTTACAAAGTCGTACTTCTTAATATTGGGCCTTGCCTTACCTTAGTTTAGGTTTGTAATGAAAATCATAATAAGTTATAATTATAATAAGTTTGTAATGAAAATTTTAATTTATTTGTAATAAGATAACATAAATGAAACAGTATCAAATATATCATGATATTCTAAACCTATAATAAGGATATGAATTGTAAAGCCACTTTCGTCGCCGAAAAAAATTCCCGGTTATTTTCCGGTTATTTCCCACTTCACAAAAATTTTTCCCGGCAATTGAAATGCAAGTTGAAATTCAAAATATCAAACTGTTAAAGCTTAAGATTTCTTCATTTGAAGTATTTAAAACTAAATGACAAACCAAAGCAGCCAAAATTAAAATCTTCTGAATTTTCAACTTTCTAAATCTTCCAAATTAAAGCTTAAAAAATTTTCCATTCAAAAACTCTTTATTCAATCGTTTAATAATGAACACGTTTTAAAATGGAAATCTTCTAATATCAATAGATTTTTTAAAGGTTTTCAAAATAAACATTATATCAAAATGAAGCATTCAAAATGGTAAAGTATCAATTTCACAAACTTTAATTGTACAAATTAAATGGTAAAGGCTGATAAGGACCCCTAGCTTTCATTATTTATCAACCAGCAAAAACAAAATATTTTAAAATATACAAGCTAAATGTCACCACTTTTATCGGTAGGAAAAATTCTCGGTATAAACATTTTTACCAAATGTATTAAATCGTCATGAAAAATGATGTGAATATAACATTTTCATCACTTGTTTTTAATACAACATTCAACTGTAGACTATAATTGAAGGAAATTTAAAATGGATTTTTGAACAGTTTATTTTTCAGCTGTTGAATTTTCAACTTTTGAAAATGAAAGAAAATTCAAAATTCAAATGTTGAAACTTCAATTTTTCTTCGATTTTCAGCTGCTTAAAGTTGAATTTTTAAATTCCTTTAATTTTTATTACTTGAATTTTTAACAGTTGGAATTCAAGTAAAAGCTTTGGAAATTTAGATTTTTTGGAGAAAAAATCTTACCATTTGGTTGAGAATTGATTTATTCTTAGTTGAAAATTCAACTGTTTCATAGAAAATTCATTTTTTTGGCTTGAAACTTCAACAGTTTGGTTGAAATTGTTTTTCTTTCATGACTTGAAAATCATTCTTCGTCGAAATTCAACTATTTTGATAGAAAATTTAACTATTGGGTTGATAATGAACTTTTTTGTTAAATATTTATAATTTTGCGATGTAAATTCTACTGCTTTGTAGAAAATTGGTATTTTTTGCTTGAAACTTTGAAACAATAATTAATCTGATTTGGTAAAAAAAAATCAACTACTTGGTTACAAGTTGAAATACTTTGTCAAAAATTCATTTTTCTGTTTGAAAATTTATCATTTTAATTGATAATTTAACTATTTCACTGCAAATTCATATATTTTATTCAAAATTCATCTTTTCTGGTAGAAAATAGTAATCTTTCTGGTAGAAAATAGTAATCTTCTTTGTTGAAAATTCATCTTTTTGGTAAAAAATTGACTACTTGCTTCAAAGTTGAACACCTTTGTACCAATTTTGTTTGTTGAAGATTTATCATTTTATTGGAAAATTTATCTCTTTGGTTGAAAATTTATCTTTGTTTAGTTAAAAATTCAACTATTTAGTAAAAGATTCATGTATTTTCTTGAAAATTGGTCTTTTCTGGTTAATGTTTTGGGACATACCTATAAAATGTACATATTGAAAATAGAATTATTCGGAATTCTATATTTTCAAAATCCAACGATTTTAAATTGCGACTCTATAAAATTGTAGAAATTTGAATTTGAAATCTTTAAAATTGAAGAGTTTTCAATTTCGAAAATCTGCAATTAAAAATTATGCATGTTTTATGTTTCAGGATTGAAAATTATGTAATTTTGATGACTTACATTTGCAATTTTTTTCAATTTGCAGATTTAGAATTAAAAAGTTTTGATTTTTGATTTTCGAAATAAGCAAAATTTAAAAAAATTTATACACATTTAACATTGAACAATCTTCAATTTGAAATCTTCAAGATATTCAGAAATTCGTGATAAATAACTATAACGATTATAAATAATCTAAATCAAGCAAATCGCCGACTAAAATTAAAATTGTATGAAAGCCGATCTAGCTATTTTAATATTTATTTTAAATTATAATTATTATTCATTACTTAAAATGCAAGCATATGTTTTAATTTGATAATTAGACAACTAAAATAAGGAAGATGAAATTCAAGAATTTTAAATTAGATTAAAATCAAATTCAAAATCCTATTTAATGTCCAATACTCAAGTTAATGTATAGAATTCCTGGAAATAAAACGATAATCCAAAGACCAAATTTGGACAACCACCACAAAATGCTCCTATTCTAATTTTTAAAACACAAAAAAATAAAAACAATAGTTAACACAAAATTACAAATAAACATTAAAGAAATATTGATCAGTTATCGCTAAAACTTTTATTTTATTAAGTTTGTCACTTGTGCAAATAATATGTATAAGAATTCAAAGCATATTCATTCAAGATTCCAACCGTCGTTATTTTTTAGACATATATAAATTTTGTTCGAATTGCAAAAGTTATTCAATTAAAGATAAATTATGTTTCATAATTCTTTAATCTATTTTCACATTTTGATTTTTGATTAATTTATTTATGGGAACTAAACATCTGTTTCGGTTTATTGGTGGACTACTATAGTCACCTAATTGAAAGAAAGTATGTAAAAAAGTAAATAACCGATTCAATCTAAGGCACATCCAATATAGGATTTTCTGACGCACGGAGCAATCGAATCGAAGAACCGATTCGAAGGTCGTATTGAATGTCGGTTTTTCGAAATGCGATCAACGGTCCGATCGAATCGAAAAAACCGATCTGTCCCTGGCACGGACCGAATGTCGGTTTTTCGACATTCGATCGACGGGCCGATCGAATCGAAAAAAACAATCTGGTGGAAGCGTGCGTCGAAGATCGGTTTTTCGACATTTGATCGACGGGCCGATCGAATCGAAAAACCCAGTCCGGTGACAGCGCGCGTCGATGATCGGTTTTCGACATCCGATTGACGCGCCGATCGAACCGAAAAACCCGATCCGACCGTGGTACGGATCGAATGTCGGTTTTTCGACATTCGATCGGTGGTCGATCGAATCGAATAAACCGATCCGAAAATGAACTCACGTCGAATCGAAAATACCATATTCGATCCGACAAAATTCACACGTCTAGTTGTCTCCAATTATGAGAATTGGAGACTGTTTGGTCAAATGTATTCTCAATCAGCAGTGTCCAGTAAGCATCCGTACTACGAAATTAATCTACCTTCTTTCCATGTTCAAGAGTTCATTAGTCTTCTTAGTACATGTACCAGATATTAAATTCTTAGAATGCACCATTCTTTTGGTTCCCTTACAATATATCGCGTGCTCCTCCGAGAGCCATTTACGAATGGCTGCTTTCACCGATGCGTACGAGATACCGCAGTAGTGTTCCGGGCCAATCAGGGGCTGTGAAGCTCCCGTTCCTGTACTTTTCAACCTCGGGTCTATTGGCTGTCAAAAAGAAGCATATCTATGATCCGTTAGGGACGTATCCGACGATACGTGCCATCCCTTGAACACTTCGCCAATACTTATCGAAAGTAAGGTGAAATCAATTACCTCGCGACATGTAGATGTCAAGAAGGTTGGTGTATCACCCCGATTCAATAAAGTTAAATCAGTAGTTAAGAGGTAATCTAATAAAGACTCACCCCTGTGGTTGGTGTCCTTACTACCCCAAGTCGAATGATGTGCGTTAGCATCACATCCGATGAGCAGTGGCCATCCTTTAACACAGCAGTAGTCAACCAGATTTCGCTATTCCTCAGATGGTGGGTCCTGTGAGTCAAATGATAGGTATGCTGAGCAAATCACCGTATGTCGGTGCCTGGCCCCTAAATAGTGATGCCGTCCGAGACGAGAAATACCGACCCTGCCTCGCTTTCGCCTCGTTCATACCTCGGTTCCGTCTCGTTTTCCGGAGCCTTTTCCTCGGTTTGTCTTATCACATTCTTCCTCGTCCCGTCTCGTTCTCGCCTCGGGTTTTCCGAGGAATGCGACAGACGTGCGTTAGTGGAGCGGACAGCTCGCGGGAGCGTTCTTTTGCCACTCTGACACGCTAATGCTAATTAGCGTTCTTTAATGAATAGTTAAAGTTGAAATATGATTACATATTATACTTTCTTGTCCATTACGACTATGTTACGATTTTTTCAAAGATTTAACTTCGCTGTATTTGTATGTTATTTGAGGCACCTAGAGCAAGAGTCGAAAAATTATCATTGGTCAGGAAAAGTACAATCGAAAAGCAGTTGGAGCAAGAAAAAGACAAGTTTCGTTCCGTTGTAAAGACGAACAGATTGAAGTTGGAGGAAAACAGCGACAACGGAGTCGCTCTTTTCCTCCAACTTAATTGCGTTCGTCTCTTCCGCGGAGCAAAACTTGTCTGTTTCTTGCTCCATCATTTCTATTTCTATCTATTCACAAAGGATTCTCATTCAGTTCTTAACCCTTCGCAGGATATTTTGGGATTGTTCAAATACCTGTACAGAATCGATGAGTTGTAGTAAGTTTATGTATCGGTTTGATAAGTTCTAAGTCTTATAAATTCATGTTTCAATTAATTCAAATGTTTCTCTAACCTTGCTTTTGAAGTGTTTATTAGTTATAGGCTTCAATAGAAACAACTAGATTTGTCATTGTAAAAATTTCGATAACAAAATTTTGAAAAAAAAAGAATTCTCGGGAACATTTTTATATAGTTTATAGGCGTTATAGGCTTCAAATTTTCCTCGAAATTTTTTTTTTTTCCAAAATTTTCCTATCGAACTTTTTACAGTAATGAATGTAGTTGTTTTAATTGAAGCCTATAACGTGGTGAAAAAAAAATGTTGTAAGAAAATTTTTTTTCCAAATTTTGCTATCGAAATTTTTACAATAACAAAATTAGTTGTTTTTATTGAAGCCTATAACGCTGCGGGGAAAAAATATTTCTCGAAATTTTTTTTTAAATTTTGGCTATCGAAACATTTAGTCACAATTGTAGCTGTTTGCTGTGGGGAAAAGAATGTTCACGCGAATTTGTCTTTTCAAAATGTTGCTATCGAAATTTTCACAATAACATATTCAGTTGTTTTTATTGAAGCCTTAACGCTGTGGGGGAAAAAAAATTTCTCGAAAATATTCTTCTCAAAATTTTATTTTCGAAATTTTTACAATAACAAATTTAGTTGTTTTTATTGAAGCCTTAACGCTGTGGGGGGGGGGGGGGATTGTCTCGAAAATATTTTTCTCAAAATATTCTTATCGAAATTTTTACAATAACAAATTTAGTTTTTTTTATTGAAGCCTGTAACGTGATGGGGGGAAAAAATTTCGAATATATTTTTTCAAAATTTTCCTATCGAAATTTTTACAATAACAAAATTAGTTGTTTTTATTAAAGCCTATAACGCTGTGGGGAAACAAATTTCTCGAAATTTTTTTTTAAATTTTGCAATCGAATCTTTTACAGTAACAATTGTAGTTGTTTTTATTGAAGCCTATAACGTTGTGAGGGAAAAAGAATGTTGTCGAGAATTCTTTTTTTCAAAATGTTGGTATTGAATTTTTTACAATAACAAATGTAGTTGTTTCTATTGAAGCCTATAAGGCGGTGGAGAAAAAATTGTTCTCCAAAATTTTTTTTTCAAAATTTTCCTATCGAAACTTTTACAATAACAAATTTAGTTGTTTTTATTGAAACCTATAACGCTGTGGGGAAAAAAAATGTTCTCGAGAATTTTTTTTTCAAAATTTTGCTATCGAAATTTTTACAATAACAAATTTAGTTTTTTTTTTGAAGCCTTAACACTGTGGGGAAAAAAATATTTTATCGAAAAAATTTTTCTCAAAATTTTCTTATCGAAATTTTTACAATAACAAATTTAGTGGTTTTTATTGAAGCCTATAACGCTGCGGGGAAAAACAAATTTCTGGAATTTTTTTTTAAATTTTGTTATCGAAACTTTCACAGTAACAATTGTAGTTGTTTTTATTGCAGCCTATAACGCTGTGAGGGAAAAAGAATGTTCTCGAGAATTCTTTTTTTCAAAATTTTGGTATCGAAACTTTTACAATAATAAATTTAGTTGTTTGTATTGAAACCTATAACGCTCACAGAAATATAAATTTTCATGAAATTTTTTTTTTTTCAAAATTTTGCTATCGAAATTTTTACAATAAGAAATTTAGTTTTTTTTATTGAAGCCTATAACGCTGTGGGGGAAAACAAATTTTCTCGAAAATTTTTTTTTCAACATTTTCCTATCGAAATTTTTACAGTAACAAAAAATTCTTTTACCTAAGTATATTATGATAAGAAATATTAAAACCTCGCTGAAACACGAATTTTTCTGAACAATTATTAAATCCTTTGTGAAAAAAATTTATAGAATGATGGAAAAGTGTCATAGACGTCTTCTCAACTTTTAAAAAATCCTGTGAAGTTTCTGAAATTGTATCAGTAATAAACACTTCAAAAGTAAGTTTGGAGAAACATTAGCATTAATTGAAACATGAATTTATAAGAGCTAGAACTTATCAATCCGATACATAAACTAACTGCAACTCATCGATTCTGGACAGGTATTTAAAGACTCCCAAAATATCCTGCGAATTGTTAAGAACTGAATGAGAACCCTTCCTGAATAGATAGGAATATTATATATATTATTATATAATAATAGATAGGAATATTATATATATTATTATATAATAATAGATATATAATAATATATAATATAATATTATCGAAATAGTTGGAGCAAGAAAAAGACAAGTTTTGCTCCGAGGTAGAGACAAACGCAATAAAGTTCGAGGAAAAGAGCGACTTCGTTGTCGCTCTTTTCATCAATAAAAATAACTAAATTTTTTATTGTAAACATTTCGAGAGCAGAATTAAAACAAAATTTTTTAGAAAATTGTTTCCCCCACAGCGTTATAGGCTTCAACAAAAACAACTAAATTTGTTATAATAAATTTAAAGAAGGTTTTTCGGGTTTCAAATCTCTGCAAAACTACGAATCTTGCCAACGTCTCGTGAACACTGCAGTTCACTTCTTCAGGGCTGACCTCAAACTGAAGTTCCAGGTTATATTGTTCTTATATATATTCTCTACGATGCCTGTGATTGGCCAGAGCGCGCCATGGTGGGGACTGGTCGAACTTGATTGGCCAGTCAAGTGTTTTTTAAAAAACCCGGGAGGACGGAAAGCCAAATCGGATAGGTATTATATCCATTGTCCCTATTGATGTTATTAGGGTGTTTTAGGATTTCGATTGCTACTCTGTGTTGTCCTGAAAAAATATTGTTCGTTTTTGCGATGACGGTTGTTTTGTCAAATAAAATGCTATGTCGTGTTTCGACAAGATGCTCAGCTAGTGCTGACTGCTCATCGCTCTCCTGGTTTCTCCAATATAGATTTTGCCACAAAAACAAGGGATTTTATATATTCCCGGATCACTGATGATGATTGGCCAACGGCCATACCACGCTGAAAAAACCAGTTCTCGTCCAATCACTGAAGTTAAGCAGCGTTGGGCGCGGTTAGTACTTGGATGGGTGACCATTCGAGAATACTGCGTGCTGTTGGCACATCGTGGGTGTGGTGAGCCCACACTTGTAGTTATTTACTACAAGAAACTATCCACCTAGAAACACTACCCGAATCGGGTAGTGTCACGCCTACCCTGAAAGGGAAATGGCTTAATGGTATACTTACTTACTGAGAGGTGGCCTTTTATATTCAGGGCTGTTTAGAAATTGTCCTATTTTCGCAGGTGGTTTAAATATGGTTTGGATGTTGTGTTTGTTCAGAATTCTTCTGATTTGTTCTGTGATACCTTGGATGTAGGGTAGGATGGTGTTCGTTTTTCTCTCACTTTCTTTAGTAGTTTGTGTTCACTTGTTTTTTTAGTTTATTTTCCTATTGCTTTATCAATTTTTTTGTTTGTGTCATCGTCTTGTATGAGGATTTGTTTAACATTTTATAATTCCTCTTGTAAGTTGTCTTTATCTGTTATGGAGACAGCTCTGTATAAAAGGGAGTTGATGACCGATTGCTTTTGTGATGGGTGATGGTGGGAGGAGGCATGTAGCTATCTGTTTGTATGTGTGGGTTTTCTGTAAACTTCGTATCCTAATGTCTTATCAGATCTTTTGTAAACCAGTACGTCGAAGAAAGGTAATTTTCCTTTTCGTTCAATTTCCACGGTGAACTGGATATTAGGGTGTAATTGATTGATGAAATCGTAGAACTTATGTAGTTCATGTAGTCCATATCTGCAGATGACAAAAGTGTCGTAGACGTTTTCCCAACTCTTAAAAAATCCTGTGAAGTTCCTGAAATTTTATCACTAATAAACACTTCAAAAGCAAGGTTAGAGAAACATTTGCATTAATTGAAACGTGAGTTTATAAGACCTAGAACTTATCAAACCGATATATAAACTTACTATAACTCATCGATTCTGTACAGGTATTTGAACACTCCCAAAATATCCTGCGAAGGGTTAAGAACTGAATGAGAATCCTTCGTGAATAGATATAAATCAAAATAGTTGGAGCAAGAAAAAGACCAGTTTTGCTCCGCGGAAGAGACGAAAGCATTTAAGTTGGAGGAAAAGAGCGACTCCGTTGTCGCTGTTTTCCTCCAACTTCAATCTGTTCGTCTTTACAGCGTAACGAAACTTGACTTTTTCTTGCTCCAACTGCTTTTCGATCGTACTTTTCCTGACCAATGATAATTCTTCGACTCTTGCTCTAGGTTCCTCATTTTGTTCTTATTAAAAATGTATTTTGCCAATTATAAAAATAGAATATATGAAAGAGAAAGGTAAAAAGATGGGTATATTTTCAAGTTATTTGGAGTTTAAAGAATTTAACATTAATTTAATTTTTTAAATATTAAAGTAGAATTTTAAAATTTTGTGGTGTCAAATATCTACGTTTGGTAAATAAAATATATTTGTCGGGACATTTAAAAATCCAAAAGTGCGTACCTACTTGAATCACTTTGACTATTACATATTTTTTAAATATTGTGAAATTTGAATGTATAATAAGTCATAAGTAATAAATAAGTCAGTAATAAGACTCATATAAACTCATATGATCAGCACACAATCGATTTTATAATTCACCCCTACGAAAAAAACGTATGTTTGTTTGTATATTCATGTATGTAGATTTGTATATTCATGTATATAAAAAATTTTATAAATCGGAAATGCCTTAGCACTGTAAAGTTTCGTTTCAGGTCTCTTATAACGTGTATATGCTAGGGTTTTCTTGAGTCGAAATAAAATAAAAAAGTTTTTTAATCGCAGAGTTGCGGAAAAATCGTGAATGTTATTATTGTTTCTTAATCTGCATAGTATGCCCAATTTTTATAATTTTTTCAGAATTTATGTTTAAGTTCATGTAGGAAAAATTTAATCTTCTATGCAGTCCTGAAAATGAAAAAAATATAGCAGCTTAAACATTGAAAAGATCAGATCGTTAAATTAAAAAAATTCAGCAACTCAAACATGAGAAAGTTTTTCTATGCTGACAAAAATTATGTACAGAGCTTCTAGACTTTTTTTCATTCTCAAGTGCTCATGCAAAAATTAATTTTTCCTACATAAACTCAAAGAAAAAATCTGAAAAAATTGTGAAAATTATGCATATTATGCAGATCAAGAAACAAAAAGAACATTTACGATTTTTCCAAAACTGCGATTAAAGAATTATCTTCTTCTATTTCGACTTCGCCCAACCGCAATATATTAATTAATATTCAAAAATTTCAAAAGATTCCAAAAGATTTCACAGAAATTTTAAGATTTCACATAGATTTTGCATATTTTAAGAGGCTTCCAGAAATTCACCAAGATTTCCAAATATTTTAAGGATTTCACAAACATTTCAAATATTGTAATATTTTCAAATAAATACAAAAGACTTGAAAAACATTTCACAGGTATTTCAAAGAATTCTTAAATGTTTTTAAAGATTTCAAAAAATTTCAGATAGATTTCAAAGACTTTGCTAAAATTTCAAAAGAGTCCAAAAGATTTCACAGAAATTTCAAGATGTCACATAGATTTTGCATACTTTAAAAGGGTTCAAGGAATTCGCAAACATTTCCAAATATTTCAAGGATTTCACAAACATTTCAAATATTTTAATATGCGTTAAATTCTTTAAACTACAAATGAGCTAAAAATATATCTATCTTTTTACATTTCTGTTTCATATATTCTGTTGTTATAATTGGCGAAATAAATTATTAATAAGAACAAAATAAAATACTAATATAGTGAAGTTAAATTTTCGAAAAAAGTCGTAACCTAGTCGTGTTTGATATCAAATTAATCAGTAATGTACAAACAAGTATAATATTTAATCAGATTTCGACTTTAACTATTCATTAAAGAACACTAATTAGCATTAGCGCGTCAGAGTGGTAAAAGAACGCTCCCGCGAGCTGTCCGCTCTGCTAGCGCACATCTGTCGCATTCCTCGGAAAACCCGAAGCGAGAAACGAGGAAGGACGCCACGAGACGAGGAAAAATGAGACGAGGCAAAACGAGACGAGGAATACCGAGACAGCAGGTATGTCTCGTCCCGTCTCGTTCCTCGGGATTTCTCGCTCGGCGGCGACACTACCTCTAAATGGTGCTCAATCTTTATTGCCACCAAGTCTCTAGAAAAGAACCTTGGTAATCCAATAAATTTAATATCGCCTCTGACATAAAGTGCTGCCATAGGTTTTTTTACGGAACTATCATAAATTACTGATCCGCTCTTGTTACTTAATCCCCTAACTTTCGTATTGTAAACCCAAGGTTCTTTTATTAAGGCAAAAGCCGTTCGTTCCGCTGTCAAACATCTGCTTAAGATTGCACACCTTTTCTGAAGACAAATCCGGTGCTATGTCTACGGGTATAACTTCAATTTTTGAGAGGACCTTCATATTAATCCTCTTCAACCCATAGAGATGCCTGCAGTCGACCTTCTTGAGACTCTCAACCACTCCTGGCTCTGCAGTTATTACAAGTTGGGTAACTATTATTTTTATTCTTGTTGTTTTTATAATAATAATAATAGATCCACAGGGATGGATGGATTCATGAATGAATTAAAGGATGGATGGATTGATGACTGTATTGATGGAGGAATGGATTGTTGGATCTATCTTCTGATTTCTTCGTTTTTAAATTCACGATGGACCCAGTTGTACTTCTATTGTGTCATCCTTCTCTTGTGGTTCTTCTTCTTCGCTTGAATCATCTTCAGTTTGCGACAGTTTGTGTATGGTAGATTCTGTTTTTTCCTCTCCTCCCTATTTCTCGGAGTCGCTCAAAATCTTGGCAACGTTTACACAGAACTGCTATCCTGCAACCACATGATAAGTCGCATCCTTTTTTGCATTTGCAGGAGAGAAATTTGGGATATCCTCAGGAACAGGATCTTGTGTCGTTGTGACTGAAGTGTGGCCATTCTTGAAAGAGGGAGGAGAGGAAGAAATAAAAGCTACCATCTGCGAACTGACACAATAGAAGTACAACTGGGTCTATCGACATTTTAAAAACAAAGAAAAGTTATCTGATCACAAATATCAAAATAAAGACATAACGAGATAAATCCAAAAATCCATCCCTCCATCATCACATTCATCAATCCATCCATCCATGTGCATTATGCCTAATGGGTCAACCACAAGAAAAAAATACTCCATTTAATTTATTTCATAGGTGATGTGGAAACGAGTATAGTTAACAATAATAATAATAATTACTTGTTCTCGCGTTTGTCCGGGGCCATTGCCTGGTCGTCGCCTCGGTAGGGTCCTATTGCCACTCCCAACTGAACCATGGCCTCCATCCGAGAGAGGCCTATTGTGGGTGGCACTGCCCGATACTGGTGTCGTAACGGCATAATTCATTGCATTGGGGAGTTAGCCCAAAACAACGTGGCTGACTGCAAGAGCCGGAGCTCTCGGGCGATGGGGTCGCCACATCCCGACGCACTTAATCTTAATCTGAAGAACAAGATCATTTACGTGATTGAATTCTCGGCACCAGCCGATGGTAATATCACGGCAAAGGAGGAAGAAAAACGGGCGAAATATCAAGCACTTCTCTTCGAGCTGAGCAGGATGTACCAAGGCTACAAAGTCCACCTTGTAGTCCTCGTAATCGGCTGTCTTGGAGGTATGAAAGCTTCATTTATTAGCCAACTCAACAAGATTCCGGCTTGCCAGCGTCAGGCTCATTCCATCGCGAACCGGATGCAAAAGGCTGTTCTTCTGGGATCACTTCATCTGGTCCGTTAACACTTCCTCATAACATTCTGCAAAGATTGGTAGCTCTAAAAAAGTATCCAGAGGTGAAACCTTCATCTCCAACTGTCCCGTCTGCCGCGTAAGGTCATCCGCGGCTAGAGACCTGACCCCAAAGAACAGTGTTGCCCGATGTTATCTCGCGTAAATTTCCCGTTCTTGCTTACCTTCTAGCACAGAAGGAGCAGAAGCGGATGACGTACACGTTCCAGTTGCGTCGGGATTGGTTGCTTTAAAGAACCATGATCGTAGCTTCCGGAGCCTACAACTTCTCGTTTACTAAAAATTACTTGTTCGTCTTCTGGAAGCAAGCATATGGAGATACTTATCAGCTAAATGAAGATGCTTCAGATATATCACTCTTTCGTAACTTTTGCCAAAGGCAAAGGTTACAAGGTCCAGAGGAAGAGTGTCCACTAATTACTGCTGAAGAAGTGAAGAAAGTTATCGCTAGAACTAAGAACTTTTTAGCGCTAGGGCCAGATAAAATCAACAACTTTTGGTGGAAGAAGTTTACTTCTACGCACCAACATCTAGCTCGTATATTTACTACTTTCTTAAACGGAGAACAACCCGTCCCGCAGTGGCTAGTGGAAGGACGCACGGTATTGATCCCTAAGACCGGAGATTTGTCAAGTCCAAAGAACTACAGGCCCATAGATTGTTTAAACACCAGCTACAAGCTATTCACTGGCATCCTTAAAGAGAGGATATTAACATCTGTCGAACCGGTATGGAGTGCAATAGTTGAACAACGTGGATGCAAGAGAGGGCTGGCAGATTGCAGGGAGAACCTGTTAATAGACATGTGTATTACCCAGGACTCGATCAGGTATCGATGCAATCTGTCCATGGCTTGGATTGACTACCGTAAGGCATTCGATAACACGAACCATGAGCTACTTATTAAGTTCCTTGAGTGCCTGGAGATGCATCCAAAAATAGTGAAATGTATAAAAGAGCTTATGCTCTTGTGGTGGACAAGATTTGTCATAACATTCGACTAAAGACAAGTGACTACAAGCTATATCACATATAAGAGGGGGGTCTTCCAAGGAGACTCTCTAAGTCCGATACTTTTCTGCATCTCCCTCTTGCCTCTATCTATTGTGCTCCGAGGCAAAAGCTCTGGATACCTATGTGGCCCGCCGAACAGAAGAGAATATAGTCAATCACCTTTTGTATATGGACGACCTCAAACTCTTTGCTTCCTCGAAAGAGGACCTTTACATCCTTGTGGAGGCGGTAAATAGGTACTCTAAAGCGATTGTCATGAGCTTCGGACTGGACAAGTGTGCCTGCGTCCACCTACACCAAGGAAGACTAGAAAGTACATCATCGCGTGACGATCAGGATGTTCAACTCATAGGCGAAAATACCATTCAACATCTTGGTATTTGAGAAACATATACATATCTTGGAATACCGCAAGCGGAAACCCAAAATGTGCGTGTGTTAAGAACGCTTCTACTAAGAGAACATGCTGAGAAGCCCCTTCATGGTAAATTCTACGGCATCACACGTAGAGAAGAGCTCTCGATGGGTCTGTCCAACAAGTTTCTCAAGTCTGCTGGATTGAGATCGGAGACTAAGGGATTTCTTTTTGCCTGTCAAGACGGCGTTATAGACACCTTAGTTTACCGCGAGTGCATAATGAATGGACCTGTAGGCGATACCAACGCTCTAAAAGTTTAAAATTACCATTTTAGGCACTTCTATAGTGTCGATCTATTTCCCGTCTTGCCATACGCCCAGGGGAACTCGAGTTCGTCGTGGAGAATGATCGATGTAAGATCTACTGGAATTTCTCATTCTCCACCACTCAACGTATCAGTGCTACGAAGCCTGATATTGTCCTCCAAGATGTGTATGTATGTACGTATGTATGTATATTTAATCTCTCCCTTTTACGGGTTTGAGGGCCTCCGCTCCCTGTACATATATTTACATTTCATCCTTAACCTAACTTAACCGCTGCTTATATTCTAATGTTTCGACTTACTAAAAATAACAATAATATTAATACTATTGATTCTTAAACTTCTAAAAATGAGCGATCTTCCAGGGCTTCCGTTTTCTCTTACCATCAAATACATTTTCACCGATTTAAAAATTTAAAATTTTTCTAGTTACTTTCCTTTAGACAGGATTACCCGTTTGGCTCTGCCCTGCTCCCTTGCTTTCTATTACTTCTTCCAGTTTTTTCATCCACGTCGCTCCCTGTCCATTACCATCCAAAACCCATCTTACACACTCATCCACACTCAACTGTCCATGTTCCTCTCCTGTACACCTCTCTAACACATGTGCCCATGACTCCATTTCGTATCCATATACTCTGCACAGATTGTCCTCTTCATCCATCCAATATCTACAAGATCTCACTCCGTCTCCCATTCTAAACCGTACCACCCTATTCCATTTGTCTTACTTTTTTATTTTTTGCAAATATGCTCGTTCCGTCAACCCTTTGACCATCATATACCACCTATTGTACCTCGAATCCATAATCTTTGTCCATCTCTCTTCTCCTTGTTTTACTAATAGCTCCAGCTCTATATCCTCCCACTCCAGTACCCCTTCTTGTATATGACAAGCCCTCCTCATTTTTTTCCTTTCTTCCTCCCATTTCGAATTTCCCAAATTGCCTCTCGTCTCCTTGTTCCGAACTACGTCCAAGCATACTTGTGCTATTCTTCTCCCCTCTCCCCTTTTCAGCTTCTCTTCAAACTTCCAGGCTCTCTTAATTTGTATAGTTACCATTTTTTCCCTTCCTAGTTCTTCCCTTAACATGTGTCCTGGGCAACTCCAACTAACCCCCATTACCCATCTCAGAAATCTCTCATGCATGCTTTCCACTTTCCTATATTCCTTCCATCCCCAGACCTCCACTCCATAACACAACACCGCCCAAACCAACGCATCAAACAACCAAACCCTCATTCTCAAATCGTCACTGAACCTTCTCTTTCCTATACCCCATACTTGGCCCATTACTTTACTCGCACATTCGATTCTTTTCCTCACCTGCACCTCATTTCCCCCTCCTGCCTCAAACCAAAAACCTAAGTAACAGAACTTCTCCACACTTTCCACTGTTTGTCCGTTCATTTTCCAAACGTAACCGATTTTGGTCTTTCTATTTCTGAAGCACATCACCTTGGTCTTCCCTACGTTCACCGTCAGTTCTTTTGGTCCCACATACTCTTCGAAAATTCTTATCATTAGGTTCATCCCCTTCTCATCGTCTGCTAATAGAACTACGTCGTCCGGGTATGCTAGAGAATATAGTTTGCTATTGCCCAAAATCGTCCCCCCTTTCCCTTTCTCCTTTAGCGTCTCCTCTAAGTCTGCCAGCAGCATATTGAATTGTAGCGGACTCAACGGGCACCCTTGTCTTAGACCTCTTCCTGTCCAGAAAACCTCTCCTTTTTCCCGCCTATCTTTACCCTAATCCTGGTTTCAGTAGAAATTTCCTTTATCCTCTCCACCAACCCTTCCTCTATTCCCCTCTCTTGCATTGCCTGCCATAGCACTTTTCTATTCACTGAGTCAAAAGCTGCTTCAAAATCTACGATCAAGGCGACTAATTTCCATCTTTTTCTCCCTTAGTTTCTTTTAACCAAGTAGTTGAGTACGTAAATGTTATCTATTATCCCCATCCCGTTTCTAAATCCGGTCTGATTGGTGGGATACTTTGTTTCTCTTCTATCTGATTCTCTAACCTTTTTCTTAGTATTTCTGCGTATATTTTATAACCCACTCGCATGAGAGTGATCCCTCTGTACTCTTCTATCTTCTTACCCTCCCCTTTCTTGACAAGCGGTACCACCAGCCCTGTCATCCACTCCTCCGGCCACCCTTCTCCTTTCCAGACCTTGTTGCAGATCTTCCACATCCCTTCCCTAATCCCTTCTCCTCCATACTTTATCTCTTCGTTCTCCATATCATCCTCTCCTGTAGCCTTGTTTCTTTTCAGTCTATCTATCGCCTCATTCACTTCTTCTCTTGTTATTTCGTTCCCTTCCTCCATTTCTACCTGGACTATCCTTCTATTTCCCCCTTTGATCCTATTTTGTTCTCCCCCTAACAGACCCTTAAAATAATCCGTCCACTCGTCCATTTCTATTTCCTTATTCACGCCCTTCCTTTCTACTCTTTCCCTATTTATCACATCCCAGACCCTACCTTCTTTGATCGCTTTTTCTACTTCTTCCTTGTATTTCTCCTTTCCCTTTTGCTTTTTCTTTTCCAGCATCCTCTCATGTTCTCTTTTTCTCCTGTTGTACTCCGCCTTCTCTATTTCTCCTTTCCTCCATTTTCTTACAGACTCTTTCATTCTCTCTTTACTCTCCCTGCATTCCTCGTCACATCAGCCTCTCTTTCCCTCTTCTCTTCCTTCTTTTGTACCTACCTCATCCCTTACCTTCTCAATCAACCCTTTCAATCTTTCAATTAACGATTCTGCTCCCTCCTCCTTTTCATACCTAACATTCTCCTTTTCCATTTTTTGTTTAAACTCTTTTAATTTATCCACCCCCCAGACTCCCATTTTCGTGTTTCCTTTCTCCCACTGCCGCGCTTATGGACGCCACCTTTTAGTGTAGCTATTACTGGGAAGTGCTCGGACCCTATCTCATTCCCCACATTCATACTGCATATCATATTCCTCATTCTTTCTTCCGCCAGGATGTAGTCTATTACTGTTTCTCCCTTACCTATAAATGTGATCTCTCCTTTCTCGTCTCCTTTAATATTGCCATTACATATAAATCATCCTGTTTCTCCTATTACGTCTAGTAACCTCCTCCCCTCCCGGTCTATCTCCCTATGTTTGGAGATCCTTATATAGGCCTCCTTTTCTTCATCCCAAGTCCCTCCCCCTTGCTCGCCAGTCCAGGCATTCAAGTCACCTCCTATCAAAACCAACTCTTCCTTCTTTTCCTCCATCCACCTCCTTATTACTCTCCAACCTTCCTCTTCTCCTCTTCTTCTATATACACAAACCACCGCTATTTTCACTTTTCCAATTATAATCCTTCTTACCATTGTTCCATCCTTTTCCTCCCTGTCCTCCTCTGTTCTCCCTTTTACTGCCAATTCTTTTCTCACCCCTGAGACCATGCCGTCTATCCCCCTACCTTTAACGTGTTCCTTTCTTGCTGCTTGCATTGTCCACACATACTCTTTAGGTAACATTCTTTTCATCCCCTTCCAATCCTTCTCATCCGCCCAGGTTTCACTCATAATCACATTCCACTTTTCTAACTCCCGCCAAAAATCTTCAAGCCTTCTTGTTGTTCTTCAAGCCTGGCACATTCCAGAAAGCTATTTTCACGTTTTTCTCCTCCCTTCCCTCACCTATCCTCACTTTTCGTCCGCCTTGCTTTTTGGAAACCCCTCTGTTTGATCTCTAACCTCTTTTGCATCTACCTTTTTTCTACCTTTCTCAACTCTTTTTCCCTTTTTCCTTATTTCTTCTAAATCCTCGTCCCAGAACCATTCCACCCCATTTATCCATAATCTGTATCTCCCTGTCCATACCATGCGCCCCTTTTTCCTCTCTACCCATGCCCGCTGCTCTATTTGCCATCTCCTTTTCCTCTCCCTCCATGTAAAATCCTCTTCAATTCTTTCTCTTCTTCCTTTCAATAATTTTTTGTTCTCCATAATTTTCTTTTTCTCCTCCTCACTCCCTACTTTTACTATAAACATTCCTTCTTTTCCTTCCTTCGTCCCTCCTATTCTCTTAACTCCTTCTACCCTTACCTGAACTCCAATATCTTTCAGAAGATTTTCGATTTCCACTTCCCCTGTTTAACTCTCCATTGCCAATCCCTTAACTACTATGTTATTTTTCCTCTTTGCCCTTCATCCTCTTTCTGTCTATTCTCTATGCTCTCTAGTTTACCCCATACCTTGTCCTTCTCGTCTTTCCAGAGTTTATCCCACTCTTCCCACTTTTCTCTTACTTTTCTCACTCCAGCCCTTACATCATTCCCCTGCCTATTCATATCCCTATTCATATCATCCATTCTCTTCCATGTTTCCTCTCTAAACCCTTTTATGAGAGCCTTTAACTTTTCAAACATTCCTCCATCCCCCCTATCTCTTTCCGGTGTTTTCCGTTTAGTCACTTTAGTCCTCACTTTCTTGATTTCATTGTCCCTTTCTAATTCATCGTCCCCTTCCTCTCTTTTTCTTTTTTTTCTCCTCACTACTGGTCGCGCTCACTTTTATTCGCCAGTCGTCTAAGCTCCTATTCGAGCCCGCGCTGCCTAGCTTGTTAAGGCGCTGTAGGTTAGAGGGCCTTCCGCCATTATGACCCGTACCTGAACCCCTTCTCTCTGCCGTCCCCTCCCTGGTCGGCTTCTCTAACGTCTCTTCACCGCTACTGTCATCTTCCCCCTTCTCCCCACTAACCGCACTCAAAACCTCTTCACCTCTTGTTTCATCTATTACCTGCCCTCTGGCGCCCGTTTGTGGACTTCGAACAGTCGGCATCCTACCTTACCCAGTCATCCGCGACGTTTCCCGCTCTTTACTCGCCTACCTCTTGCCCCCCTTACCCTACAACTATTTTCCTACTCCTAACCTCAAAAACTTCGCACGCTCCAATTTCCCCTTCTCACAACTTACTTTCACACTTTACACACTTGCCTTCACTCACCCTTCTTCCTTTACACCTGATCTCCGCACTCACTACCCTTTCTGAATCCACACACGTTGATTCCCTTCACGAAAGCCAAAAAAACCAACACTTGACACAAAAGAGTTCTCTCACGATCGGTACCGAAAACGGAAGCCCCGTCCTCCAAGGTGTGAAGACCAAGATCATTTACGTGATTGAATTCTCGGGACCAGCCGATGGTAGTATCACGGTTGTACCAAGGCTACAAAGTCCATCTTGTTGTTCTCATAATCGGCTGACTCGGAGGTATGAAAGCTTCATTTCTTAGCCAACTCAACAAGATTCTGGCTTGCCAGCATCAGGCTCATTCCATCGCGAACCGGATGCAAAAGGCTGTTCTTCTGGGATGACTTCATCTGGTCCGTCAACACTGTTCCACATAACATTCTACAAAGATTGGTAGCTCTAAAAAAGTATCCAGAGGTGAAACCTTCATCTCCAACTGTCCCATCTGCCGCGTAAGGTCATCCGCGGCTAGATACATGACTCCAGAGAACAGTGTTGCACGATGTTATCTCGCGTAAATTTCCCGCTCTTGCTTACCTTCCAGGACAGAAGGAGCAGAAGCGGATGACGTACACGTGCCAGTTGCGTCGGGATTGGTTGCTTTAATAAACCATGATCGTAGCTTCCGGAGCCTACAACTTCTCATTAATATTATTATAAAAACAACAACAATAATAAAAATTGTAGTTCAATATTATAATAATATAATTAATAGTGCTAAAAATTAATAGTCGATAATAACTTCAATTTCAGGCGATAATAGGACATTTATGCATTCTGTATAAATACACTACACATAACATAGCACTTAACTCTGAAAATATTTATTTTACAACAAAGTGTTTTAAACAAAATTTTTAGCAAATTTTATCCATTATAATTTGTATGCAGACTTTTTTCTTCCAGGATGCACCAAGCAGGAGATATTTAAAAAAAAACGGATTTTGGGCGCCATTTTTCAAAATTGCGGCAAAGCTTAAGGGGGAGGTGTTCGCAAACTTAGTATGTTTTCCAGAATGTCGAAATGCACTATATTACCAATTTTGATTTCTTCAGCATTTTTTCCAGGTAACTCCATTTGCAACGCCCTGCTGCCTGGCCTAACCAGAAACGAGCAATTTAAAAAAAAAAAGATTTTTGTATCGTTTTAAACAAATTGAAAATGTTTCCAGAAATCTCTGGTCCTCGAACACTTAAGATATTTTTTTGGACGCAAAGCTGAAGGGTCGAAGAAATTCAAACTTGGCAACTGTGCTATTTTCAAGCCAAACGTTTATAAAAGGCTGTATTCAAAAAGCCAAAACCTAAGATATTTTAAAAGGCCACATAACGATTTTTCTCTTTTTCGGCTTAAAATATTCGGGAGGTATCCTCAAAAAAGGATTAGGAATAAACCTGGATGGGGAAGCACCTTTTCAGTAAAAAAAAAAAAAAATGAAATGTCACACCAAATTTTCGTTTAAAAGTCGTTTCTGAAGGTCATATTTTCTAAACTATTAGAGCTAGAATATTTCTTTTTTAGTTTGACGGAGAATTTTTTATACTTTATGAACTTTTATGTACATTTCAAATTAATGCTATCTCTGAATTTTGGTTTATCTTTATTTTTCTGTTCTTCTTTAAACAACTCTTTTTCAAGAAATATTACATTTTTTCAATTCATTGAATCTAACTGCAATATTTTTAAGAGCTTTAAATATTATATTAATTTATTAATATTAATTAACAGTAGTTCAGAAAATTCGTTAAAATAATATAAATTTTTTTATATTTTTACAACCCCCTACCCCAGTTACCTACCTAGGGCCTACCCACCTATTTTTTCACAATCTCAGGCCTGCTAACGAGTTAGGTTGTGCTTCCATATAATAGCGTGTGAGGAAATACCTGGCAGCCACCAGGTTTCTGAGTCATAGTTTAAGGTCATCCATAAGGTTTTTAGCATGTCTGTACCCAAAATGCCTACGGATATAAATTTGGAAACTAACCTGAACAGTTATTGTTTTGTTTCCTTGCCGATAACAGTTGGGATTACTACTTGTCCAATTATATTGACGTTTACTCTGTTCGTTACCATTATTTTTCACGAGACGAGTTCGAAAATTGAATAATTTGACATTTTTATTTTTTCCAATAATTCCTTGCCCACATAAGAATGCGTTGGCACCCGTATTTACTACAGTTTGAAATAAACTTTTTTCGAATTTTTCCATCAGATGGAAACGCCTTTCCGTTATTTCATTTTTATCCAAATTTAATATTTCTGGCGATTCGCTAATAGGTTGTAATATTTTCGGTCCAAATACGCACCCTTCCAGTTTGCCTGGTTGTACTGGTAGTATGGGCATTCTATTTTAGAATAACCCGCTAATCCACAAGGATAAAAATTAGAATTCTTTTTGTTTTCATTTACGCTTGCGTTTTGTGAATTTTAATTTTGCTTCTTATTTTAATTCGAACTTGTATTACTTTGTTGATTTGGATTATGATTATTACCCGATTTTTCAGTTTTATTCCCATAATTTTGTTTTTGGGTGTTTTGCTTTTCGTGATTATTATTATTTCCCGCACTATTTTCTGCTTTTTCTGTTGGCAATTCAATCGTCGGGTTGTTGTGTGCATGATTCGAGTCTAGAGTCGTTTGGTTAAACATAGGTAACATTTGATTGTATGGGAGGAGGAGGTTTGAACGACCTAATTAAATTGTTTTTTAAGGAAAATAATTTCAAACATATATATTATTTTTTATTTGAAATTTTTTGTCCAATTTTTGTATATTTTTTGTTGTTGAATTTTGTAAAAATTTGTTTTTAAAAAATTTTCTTGAAAATGCAATATACTTCAGCTTGAAATCTTAAGCGTTTGACATTGAATTCAATATGATACCTATACATTAATTTGATAAATGAGGGAAAATTAGGGATGGGGAAGTGAGGGAAAATGAGGGTAGGGAAAGTGGGAGAAGTAAGGTGAGGGTAATTGAGTGGAAATGATGAGAGGGGAAGTAGTGGGAATGAGGGGATGGGAATTATAGGAAGTGAGGGGAAATTAGGGGAGGGGGAGGTTTGGACGAATTAATTATCGTCTTAATAGGCTATGAAAGCCTTTTTTTGTAGACGCGCGGCGCCTACTTTGGCTAATTTTTTGGTATTATGGTTGAAAAGGCGAGAAAGGAAATCCAAATGGTGAAAATGAAAATCGATTTTTATACGTTATTTTGACGTTGTTTCCGTTTTGGTTATCATTTAGATCGTTTTTATTTTCCCTTTTATCATCATTTGTGTTTTCTAGATTATTTTTATCCCCGTTACCGTTGTTCCGTTTTTATTCGGTTTCATCTTCCGTTTTTGGTTTAGTAATTTAAAAAACTTGCCCCCGAATTTTCGAATTAGAAAGCTCAGTTTCCCATTCTTTACCTATGTCTTATGATTTCTCAAAAGTTTCAAATTCATTTCGTATTATATATATTTCGTATTCGATTCTAAAATTGTAATGAGCTCTACGTAATTCCCATTTGCGACTTTTTGCACAAAATTTAATTTGTTGCCTAATTTCCTCTGAAAATCTTTAATCGATGTAGGCATTTTCAAAGCCTTCGAAAAAATCTGATTATGATCTCCAAAAAGTGTTATTAATCGAACACCAATCCTTAGTGTCCTCAGTCAATAATGCGTGCAAATTTTCTAAAATGTGGCGGCCATTAATTTTTTATCTGCGTTTAAATATTTTCAGTTCTTCTAAGAAATGAGCGGTTCTATCTTCTTTGTTATTTCTAAATTTGATTGACCAATTGCTCATTATTTGAAAAGGGGTTTGTATCATTCCGAAGGGAAAATAAGTAGCTGGAATCGTTTCATTATTCAAATTGTTATCGAACTCGTAATCTATGTCTGTATTATTTACATGACGTTTTTTTGACCTATCCCGCGTTGTGGAGAGTCTACGAGATCTGTTTTTGGTTAAAGTTATGGCTAACCACTAATAGTTCACTGTGATCAGTACCTTGCAATCTTAATTATTTTCTATTTGCGTGCTACGGTTTTCCATATTATTGTGACAAATCCGACAAGGTTCTTGTACGTAGTTAATCTCTCCCTTTTACGGTTTTAGGGGCCTACGTTCCCTTTACAATCAGTTACATAAGTGCCCTAATCTACTTATTATAACTTAAACACATAGCTTAAATTCAAACTTGTCGGCTATTTGCTACTATTTACAGACTATATGCGCACGAGCGAGCTTCCACGGCTTCCATTTCCTCTTACCATCTATTAAATTCATAGTTTTCTCGACTTTCTAATTTACTTCTCTAATTTAATTTTTCTTCTCTTGGCTTTATCCATCCCATTCTCTGACCATTTCCATCCAGAATTCCTCTGACACACTCATTTACACTTCTGCCTTCCTCTCCCTCTCCAATACAAACTTCCAACTAACTAGCACACATTTTAACGATTAAAACCTAGAGAGAGTGGTTTTATCCCTTTTAAGTGTAATTTTCTAAATAAAATTCGGGTAAAATTATTTTCATTGATCCCTACAATCATTTTACTGGTATACTTTTATTGGCTCTGAATTTTTTAATTTCTTTAATCGATTGTTTCTCCAAATTTCTCACCTTTATCAAAAAATGTTTTTTTACAAAAAAAAAGATGCATCTCGTAGAGTAGTCCAACTATTGTTTGAAACTTCTTGCTATGGAGTCAATATTAAATATTTTAATTTTAGATTCAAAATGACAATAATTGAAAAAAATATATATATTTCTGGATATAAAATTTTGTTGAAAATGTACATAGTATTTTTTTAAATTACAACAAAAATGTTCTCAAAAATCGAATTGTTAATTTTAAAAAAAAATTTTTTAAACTTCGAGATAAATTAGTGCTGATTTAAATCCTGCGAAGTTTGTTTGGAAAATATTATTAGGTTCGAAGAAAATTTAGGGAGCAATTTTTGTTCTGTTTGGGGCGCAAGTGTTTTTACATAAATTTGTTTATACTATTTTTATTTTAACTTCAAACAATAATTTAATAAAAATTTAAATATTAAACAAGAATTTCTTAAATAAGAAATAATATTTATCAAGAAACAATTTTTTTAATTATTAAAATTCTATAATTTTATAATTAAGGAATATTCTAGTTCGGATATTTTATAATTAGGCAATTTCAGGTCGAAAATTTTTAAATTCGGTATTATTATAAATTCTTCCGGAATTTTCCAATTTGGTAATTTTATCGTTTTTGGAGTTTTATTGTACGGAAATTTTTTTTTGGGGGATCTAAAAACGTCCCTAGAAGTACAGCAAATTTTCAGAATTTGGAATTTGCTATTTCATAGCAAATTATTTTCTTCACTTGTGGTTTTATAATTTTTTCAAGCATGCGTGGACTTTTTAAGTATGAAAATACACTATAGAAAAAATTGACAATTACATACAATTTGGCATTCCATATCAAATTTCATATTTTGAAAATTTGCTGTAATTCTAATTTCGACTCCTGGATCTTGTCGATTTTCCTACTGTATTTATTTATTTTTCAATTTATTTTACAAACATTTTTTAAACCACAAATTCTTATTTATCTTATCTCATTAAATACCAAAATTAACAATTAAAGAATTCCCTGTATATCCAATTTTGATTCCTGGGTATTGGCGATTTTTTCCTAGTACTTTTGGGTCACTGGAAAACGAGGGTGAATTAAATAGGAATTATCTCTTAGAAAATCCTTAATATAAAATCTCTAAACGATATTCTTGATTTCGATAGTCACGATTATATCGTTTGCGCCTGCTGTGGGTGTGACACGAGATATCAATGCGTTAGAAAGTGATGGAACGTGTCACGTTTCGATAGTCACGATTATATAGTTTGCGCCTGCTATGGGTGTGACACGAGGCATCAGTGCGTTAGAAAGTGATGGAACATGTCACGATTAAGGATTTTCGCCTGATATATGCGTGTGTCACGAGGCATCAGTGCGTTAGAAAGTGATGGAACGTGTCATGATTTTTCGTTCTTCAGTTGAAGTAATTGATCCCAACGGAGCTGCCTTGATCTGCGCTTGCTTGGATTATAGTGACATTCATTGGCTACAGTGCGCGTCTGCATTTGAATTTTAAATACGTACGCGAACTAGAGCCAATGAGTGCCATTCAGTCGAAGCATGCGCATGTCTTTCGGGATCACTGTTGGAAATAGTAATCGAATCGAATCGTAGTTCGAGTTCGATAATACGACAACGTGTTTCTTCGTATTTAATAATGTGATCCGCATGTTTGTATACATGGTATTCAATATCATTTGTGAAACTCGTGCACGTTCCGGTTCTACTTTCCATATTATAGGATAAAAATCTCCATTTCCTTGTATTTACATATTCATATATAATACCATTAAACCATTTCCCTTTCAGGGTAGGCGTGACACTACCCGATTCGGGTAGTGTTTCTAGGTTTTTCTTGTAGTTATAAATAACTACAAGTGTGGGCTCACCACACCCACGATAAATAATTTTTTTTTTTCGGTTTCAATAGAAGAATGTCAGAGATCTGTGTATGTCTACAGATCAAACATTTTATAATTTAAAAAGATGTTCAAATTAAGCATTTTTACGCTCTTAAGGGGCACTCCTATTTAAGAAAAAATCACCGATACTTTAAGGAATTGATTTTGATAATTTGAAGGGATTTCAAAGAAGTTTAAAGACTATAGGGTATTTTGTTATAATCCAAGGAATTTTCAAGAATTTTAGACAATAATTGCAAGGAATTTCAAAAGATTTCGAAGAATTTGAAATATTTTGAGATATTATGAAAGATTTTAAGGAGTTTTCAATTCATTTCAAAAGATTTCAAAGTGATATATATTGTAGGAAAATATTTAAAAGAATTTCAGAAGATTGCAAGAAATTTGTTATTCATTGTAATAATTTGAAGGGACTTTAAAGGACTGGGCATATTTTAGGGCATTTGAAAAGAATCCAAGGCATTTTAAATTCCAAAAGATTTTAAAGGGTTTGAAATATTTTAGGATATTTCAACAATTTCGAAGGATTTTAACGGATTAGGAGAGTTTTAGATAATTTCAAAAGAATGCAAGGCATTTTCAAAAGATTTATATAATTTGAAGTTGTTTAAAAATTTTTTAGAGGATTTGAAAACTTTAGAGTATTTCAAAGTATTCCAAGGAATTTTCAATTTATTTCAGTAATTTAATTGATTTCAGGAAATTTGAGATGTTTTAGAGTATTTAAAAAAATGCAGGGCATTTCGAAAGCTTTACAACATTTTAAGGAATTTAAAATAAAATTGTAAGGGTTTGAAAACTTTTAGAGTATTTCAAAAGATTCTAAGGCATTTTCAGTTGGTTTCAGTAATTTAGCTAATATCAGATGATTTTAAAAGATTCTGAGTCATTTTCGAAAGCTTTAAAAAGTTTCAAGTGATTTTAAAGATTTCAAAGAACTTGAAAGATTTTAGGGAATGTTTAAAGATTCGAAGGAATTTTTTCGTATTTCAATAATTTGAAGAAATTTAAAAGGATTTGGAAATATTATAGGGTGTTCTGGAAGAATCTAAGGCATTTACAAGAGATTTAAATAATTTCAATGGATTTCGAAAGATTTTGAAGGATTTGAAATGTTTTAGGGTATTTCAACAAATTCTAAGAAATTTTCAATTGATTTCAGTAATTCAATTTGATTTCAAAGGATTAAAAAAATATCAAGTGATTTTAAAGATTTCAACTGAATATATATTTTAGGAAAATATTTCAGAGAATTTCAGAAGATTCCAAGGAATTTTTACATTCTCATTCTAATGAGAAGGTATTGGTTTTATGTAAAATTTGACATAGTCGGTTTTCATCAAATCTCCACGTTTTGAGACCCCCTGAGCTAGAAAAAACGATTTTTACCAAGGTGTCTGTCTGTCTGTAGTCTGTCTGTCTGTCTGTCTGTCTGTCTGTCTGTCTGTCTGTCTGTCTGTCTGTAGCCACGATAACTTTCGAAAAAATGATCAGATTTGATTGAGCTTTGGCACACTTTTTTATGGCCGAAAAATAGAGAACGAGTTCGTTAACCAGCTATTTTGGATGAAAATCCAAAAAGTGAGCACATTTTGAAAATTTTTGAGACCACTTTTTTTGAAGATTTGAAAATTCTATTTACGGTTATTAGTAGTACGCAAAATTACGAACAAAATATTCTTATGACTTTTCGTGATAAAAAAAAAATTACTGGAGTTAGAGCATTTTCAAAATTCCAAAAAACAAACGAAAATGAACATTTTAAGCCGAAAAACGCACGATATGAAAAAAAGTCAAGAGGAGAAAAACGTTGATTCCTGAACACCCTATAATATTTTCATAAAAACTTTTTGAATTTTTTGAAAAATAAAAAATTCAAAGTTTGATCGCACAAAAAATTAATGAAAAATCAAAAAAGCCATTTTGCTGTCAAACTATGCAAGATACCAGAAAAGATCATCTCACCAAAATTGTGCACCGAAAAAAGATCTAAAAATTTCTTATCATTAACTTTTTTATATGACGCGTAGTTTTTGTTTTATTCGTAAAAAACAGCATTGAAAATAGAAAAATCAAATTTTCAGACGAATATTACCAGCTACGAAAAAATGACCGAAACAAAATTTGTTCATCCAAGGAAGAGGTACAAATTTATCGTGAATCATGTTTCCATAGGATGCGTGGTTTTTGTTTTATTCGTGAAAATAACATTGACAGTAAAAAAAATCAAATTTTTGAAAAAACAATGCAAGGTACGAAAACATATAAATGAACAAAAATTGTGCATTCAAAAAAGACTTACAAACCCGTAATCAATTTCTGTGGTAAGAATATATTCAAAATGAAAAAATTAACTTTTTTGATAAACGGCATAAGCTAAAATAAAATGTTAACTAATAAAATTTGTCGCCTGAATTATATCATTACTTTTCATTTGAAATCAAATACAAATTTAGTAATTTGTATATGAAGAACATATAACACGAAGCACAAAGTGCGCGCTCAGTGTATTTACCAAATCGCACGCCGTAAGTGCGCTCAAACTTTTTTGTTTCTATCATACGGTTCAAATGATTTTCAAATCAAATATCGAGCGCGAAGCGCGAGTGTCTGGATGAGAATGTGTTCCTTAAGGTCGATAGAACCTTGAGTAAATAAAGTTCCTTTTCAGTCTAAAATAAAAACAAATTTAACAATCACTTAATATGTAGAGGTTTTGATAATTTTATAATATTTGCAAACAAAATTTTTCTTTTCATCGAAGTCGAACACGAAGTTCAAAAATCTAGAGGAGCCGAGCGTAAAGCGCGATGCAAATACGCCCGAGCGCGTAGCGCGAGGTGAATACATAATCGAGCGCGAAGCGCGAGATAAATATATGATCGAGCGCGAAGCGCAAGATCTAACAGTCGCGCGCCCTGGCGCGCAGAAACTTGCGAGCGAAGCGAGCCGCGCGCGAAGCGCGCCATGAGAATGTGCCCGCGAAGCGGGCAGATTTTTTTTATTTCAATAATTTGAAGAAATTTTAAAGGATTGGGCATATTGTAGTGGCTTAAAATATTTCAAGGAATTTTGAAGGAAATCAAGGAATTTTGTATTTATTTCAATAATTTGAAGGAATTTTTAAAGATTAAAAGTATGTTAGGGTATTTCAAAAGAATCTAATGTATTTTCAAAAGATTTCAACAATTTGAAGGAATTTCGACAAAATTAGAGGATTTGAAAGCTCTTAGAGTTTTCTTTAAGATTCCATGGATGTTTCATTTCATTTCAGGAATTTAATTGATTTCAGAGGATTTGAGATATTCTAGAGTAATTTAAAAGATTCGAAGGCATTTTCGAAAGCTTTGAAATGTTTTCAGTGATTTTTAAAGTTTTAAAGGTTTTGAAATATTTTGGGGAATTTCTAATGAATCCAATGCATTTTTTTATTTGAATAATTTGAAGGAATTTCAAAGGATTTGAAATATTTTAGGCTGTTTTTAAAATTTTCATTTTATTTTAAAGAGATTAACAAAATTTCAAGAATCCAAGGAATTTCCAATTGATTTCAGTAATTTATTTCAAAGGATTTTGAATATTTTAGAGTATTTAAAAATATTTCAAGGCATTTCAAAACAAATTTCAAGTTTCAAGGAATATAAAAAAAGTTTCAAGGAGTTTTCAATTAACTTCAGTAATTCAATTGATTTCACAGGATTAGAAATATTTTTGAGTATTTTAGAAGACTCCAAGACATTTTCGCACGCTTTAAAAAGTTTCAACTTTCAAGTAATTTTGAAATATTTCAAATAAATATTTGAGGTATTTGAGAAGGCTCCAAGAGATTTCAATAATTTGAAAGAATTGCAAAAGATTGGAAATATTTTAGGGCGTTTTTAAAAATTGCCAGGAATTTTGAAGGGCTTGAAAAAATTCAAGGAATTCCGAAATATTTTGAAGGATTTCAAATAGCTTAGGGTATTTTGAAAGATCCTAAGAATTTTTAAATTTATTTTAGTAATTTAATGTCACTCATAGGATTTGAATTATTTTATGGTATTTTAAAAGATTCTAAGGCATTTTCAAGAGCTTCAAAATGTTTCAATTGATTTCAAAAGATTTCAAAGTATTTGAAAACTTTAAGGGTATTTCAAAAGACTATAATGAATATTTAATTGATTTCAGAGGATTTGAAATATTTTAAAGTATTTAACAAGATTCTAAAGCATTTTCAAGATATTTGAAAAAATGTTCATGGGTATTGTATCAAAGAGTTTCCTAAAATTTCGAAAATATAGATCGATTTGATAGGACCTATGCCAGGTTTTAGGGTATATTAAAAGATTCCAAGGAATTTCCAATTGATTTCGGTAACCTGATAGGATTTGAAAAAATCAAAAATATTTCAGGGTACTTCAAATATTCTGAAGCACTTTCAAGAGATTTACAAATTTTAAGGAATTCCAAAAGATTTTAAAGTTGTTGAAATATCTTAGGGTATTTTTAAAAGATTTCAGTAATTTGAAATGATTCAATTCTTTCTCTTTTTTCCTCCGTTATTTATTTGTCTCTAATGAGCCGAAAAGGAGGTAGTTTGGAAACCTAATTTTGGTTTGTGAATGTATTTCATGCTCTTTTTGCATAAAATTATTCATAAGAAAGTAGATTTAATTTCGATTTCAAATTTTAAAAAAACGATTCTCACTGTTTGAGGGTTTTTCAAAAGGGCACTTTCAGAAGATTAGCATTTTTTTTAGGAATTTCTAAGGATTTGACTGATTTTAAGGTATTTGAAAAATTTGCATAGTGTATTAAAAAGTTTTCTGGAATTTTTGAAAATATGGAACGATTTTGTAGGGCCTATTATGATATCTCGAAAAATCCCAAGTGATTTTGTAAAATTTCCGAGGATTTCAATGATTTTAAGGGATTTTGAAAGCTCGCAAGGTATCTTGATAAATTTTCCAGGATTTCAGGTTATATCATCAGATTTCATGTAATTTCAAGGGATATTATAATATTTCAATAGATTTCTAAGAATTTATTCGCAAGAATTCATGGATTTCGTATGATTATTCAAAAAGATTTTCAAATATTTCAAGGTGTTATCAAAGATTTCAAAGAATTTGAAAGATTTTAGCATATCTTGAAAGATTCCAAGGAATTTTCTACTAATTCAAAGAATTTGAAATATTTAAGGTCTAGGTCTAGGTTTTTGAATAAATGTGAAGGATTTTGAGAGGTATTGTCAGATTTAATAGAATTGCACGAGATTTCATTTCGAATTCATCCTGAACTCTTATGAATTCTTTTGAATTCTGCAGATTTTTTTGGATTTTTTTTTAATTCACGTGAATTCTTTAAAATTCGTCTAATTCTACTGAAGTCAATGTATTTTTTTTAGTTGTTTTTTAGTTTTTGTTTAGATCATCTGGAAGTCAGCACTTCATCAAATTCTTTTAAATTTCCTAGAATTTTTATAAACTCATTTTAAACGTTTACTGTATACAATGCACTTTTTCATATATTTCATTTCTCTTAAATTTTACTAAATTCACTACAATTTAACTGAAATCAAAGAAATTTTGGGGATTCTTTCAATTTTTCTGAATTTAAGTTGAATTGTTTTGAAGTCTTATGAAATTATCCTGAATTCGTTACAATTTACCTGGAATTTTTAAAATTTCATTGAGTTCTTTGAAATTCTTTTAAATTCAAAAGGACATTAGTTACATTATTAATCCTCATTAGTCACTGTTAGTCATTTTTTGGGTTGTGAATTAATCGCTTTTGGTCAATCCTTTTGTTTAAATATGTCACTCTTACCATTTTTTCAAGCAAATTAGGCTGTGGCAACCTAAATATAAATTGAAAATGCATAAATTCAAATTTGTTTTGATCCTATTATAAAAGATTCTATATGTTAATAAAGTTACAACTTCAGAAATTTGGTCTTATTAATGGCCAGGGAATTTTGAAAGTGAAGTTTTGCGAAAACCCTGAGAATATATATATCTTAATGAACCCAGGGTGATTAATGAACCAGGCAGAAGTCAAGGGATTTCTGTAGGAAGAACTTCAAGTATCTGTCAAAAGTAATTAGGGCTGGCAAACAGTCACTTTCAGAATTTTATTGAAATCATTTAGAATATTTCAAAAGATTCCAAGAATTTTTTTTAATAAATTTCAATAATTTGAAGGGATTTTAAAGATTTATGATTTTTTGTTTGTAATTCCAAGGAATTTTCAAGAGCCTTCGAAAGTTTCGAGAAATTTTGAAAGATTTGAAAGGATTTGAAATAACTTCAAGTGTTTTTGAAGATTTTAATGCACTGTCAAGATATTATTAATTTTTAAAGGAATTTTAAAGGCTTTTAATATCTTTAAGAGAAATAAACAATTTTTTCTGTAGTTTTCAAGAATTTTGTAGAACTTCGGAATATATGAAACTATTTCATAGTACCATCAAGGTTTCAATATATTTTAAAATATTTAAATGAATTTCATGAGATTTCCGAAGATTTTAATTATTTTAATGGATTTTAAAAGCTCTCAAGGTATTTCAATACATTTTCCAGGATTCAAGAAAATATTATAAAATTTCATTCAACTTCATGGGATTTCATAACATTTCAATGTATTTTAAAGAATTCATTCACAAGAAGTGAGGGATTTTGTAGGTTTTCACATATTTGAATAGATTTTAAAATATGTTTTGTAATTAATTTGAATTATTTTAAATTCACCCTGAATCATTACTAATTCATTCAGAATTCTTTTATTATCTCTTTCCAATTTTTTTAATTTAACTGATTTCTTTTAAATTAAATCAATTCTGTTCAGTTCAATCAATTTTTTTTTATTTTCAGTTTTTGTTTAAATCGTGTTGATGCACATATTGACTTTTAGTTACTCTTTAAAAATAAATTGAAGCTGTGACAGCCTTTAGAATAATAAATGGCAAATTCAGGTCTCGGGCTCAACACACTATTGGCACTTTTTTTTAAAGCGTTGACGCTGTTTTTCTATTATTTCGAAGAAAATACACTAAAGACACTACTTTCAAATCAAAAACACGAATTTATCAACCAAGAAAGATTTTTCAAACAATAACAAAATGTCATAAAAAATGTTGATTTTTCAAGCGAAAAACATGGGTTTTCAACAAAACTGTTAAATATTCAACTGAATAATTTTTTATAATATTGGATGGTAATTTTGGCTTTAGGGTCAGAATAAATAATTCAATTAATTTTTAATTGAACCAAACGTTTCGGCGCACAATGGTGGCCCTCATCAGTGGTTAATTTTTATTCTGGAAAAGACAATTACAAAAATTCTTATAAGGGACGTAGTGTAAAAAAGTAGTTTAAATAGGAAAATTATTTCAAATTTATATTATAAACAATTATTTTCATCGAGGGTCAATATAATCTCCCCACTGAGTATTCAACTGAATATTTGAATTTTCAATCAAATAGATGAATTTTTAAACAAGAAGATTAATTTTCTATCAGAGAAGAAGAATTTTGAATGAAATATGGGCATACATTTTTAACCAAATATTTGAATTTTCAACTAAAAAGATTAATTTTCTACCAAAAAAGACGAATTTTTAACAAATGACATAAATCTCCACCTAAGTACTTTGAGCAATGGATGTGATGTTGGTTAAATTTTTGTCTATAGAAAGAACCCATGTAAAATTAGACATGTTCTACAAGTACAGTCGCAGAATATATCAGGTAGAAAATTTTTTTCTTGGTTAAATTATGCGATACGTAAAACTAAATTATTAAAAAAAAAAGTTAAAAACAGATTTCCGCAGAAGGAAAAAAATTACATTTTTTTGAAATTTCTTTGTTTAATTTAGCTTTTAATAAGAAAGAGACTGTAACGTTTATAAAGGCCTGGAAATTTCTATATACAGGATAATTTTCTTCTTATAATAAAAGAATTTACTTATTTTTACGTAAACAACAACAGATTCGATAAAAATGTTCACGTATAAAAAAGTTATACTAAAATACATTTTACTGCACTACATCTCTCAATGCATATTAAAATATTAGTGGCAAATGAATTACTATTGAGCAAAGGCAATAATTGCCGAGCAAATAGACAACTTAAAAATTTGTTATCATGTTTCTTAAAAACTGAAAGATTGATAATTACTACCATTATTCCATGTATCATTCATTTTCTTCAATTTTGTACACCTCATATAATAATAAAAATTAATATTATTTTTAGCATTTATCAAATTGAAATTCATATACTCATATACATGTTATAATGAACAATTCACAATTTATTTTATAAATAATACATACATACATACATAGACTAGCAGTTCGAACTCGAAAGTTCATTGCCTCGTAGTGTTTCTAGGTGGATATTTACTACCAATGTGGGCCCACCACACCCACGACGGGCCAACAGCAACACAGTATTCCTGAACGGTCACCCATCCAAGTACTAACCGCGCCCAACAATGCTTAACTTCAGTGATCTTACGAGAACTGGTGTTTCAGAGTGGTATCGCCGTTGGCTGTTTAGTTTAGGTTATACGCAAATGTAAAAGACGAAATACCTCCAGATTCGGTACATTTAATTAATGTAATGTTGGAACGAG
Organism: Andricus curvator; assembly: GCA_932195095.1. Taxonomy (NCBI): domain Eukaryota; kingdom Metazoa; phylum Arthropoda; class Insecta; order Hymenoptera; family Cynipidae; genus Andricus; species Andricus curvator. The sequence continues at coordinate 163,790 of CAKNYM010052831.1, forward strand.
TAGAAATTAAAATGCCGGTATGTAATTTCGCGGAAAAATCTCAGAAAATAGAAATTGGCCAACAGATAGGGGAACCGATATTTTCTATTGAAAATGTTAATGAAAAACCAAAAATAAGGGAAAAGATTACGATTGGCGAAGTTATTACTACGAGGTTCATGCTGCAAAACCAATCTCAGGTGGCAGCACCGAGCCGAGCACCAGACCCTCTGTCAATGAGATACGAATTTCAAGAAAAGAAATTTTGTTAGTAAGTATAAAGTGCCATTTATACCTTGTAAAAATAACAAAATATATTTTTTAAACTTTTTTATCGATATTTATCATATAGCATTCGTAAAAGGTTGATAAATCGTTTTCTGACTGTCACATGCAAAGTGAGGTTAGGTTTACTATAGTTCACCATATATCCCATTGTATGTATAATTTCCACTGAAAGTATGAAATACCTTCGTATATAAGCACTAAACATATATTTAAAGATTATTTACCCTCATATATTTAATTATAAGCAACCGTACACCTAGCACCATATTTTTTTCGTCTCTCACCCACAGAGGGTCTAGTACTCGGCTCGGTGCTGCCACCTACGATTAGTTTTGCATCATGAACCTCGTTGAGAGAGTTTCGGTTGAACAGAAGCAGGAGATTGCAAACATTTTAAACGAAAATCGAGAATGTATTGCGCAACATTTTGACGAGCTTGGACGAACAAATAAGCTGAAAATGAAAATTGAAGTGAAAGAAAATTCGCAACCGGGACAATCGAAACCGTATAGGTTAAACGCAAATGATCGATTAGCTTTAGATAATATTGTTGATGAATACAAGCGACTGTTATTTCTCGCGCTTCGCGCTCGACAATGTATTTGCCTCGCGCTACGCGCTCGGCCTTTGTAGTTTCCCAACATTTGTGCAGACTTTTTAAAACTCAAGGTCAAAGCATCGACAACTCTAATTTGGTGATTGTGAATTCTCTTTTGTTAAGCTCCTTCGGCTTTAACGAACACATTCTTATCGCGTTCTCGTGCTCCGCACTCGATTTTGTCCAAAATGTGAACTTTTCTACATTATTTTCAACTCTTTTATATCAAATATATATTACATTTACTTCTGTATCTCGGCCTGGGATTGCTTGTTTAGATATTTCAAAATAAAGTAAAAATTTTATTCATCATGACTACTTTAATATTTCTGTCTTATTTTACATTAAATTAATTCTCAGCTGCCCTGAAAAATCTACCATTTCAATAAATTTATATCATTACAATTCATAATATGCATTGGTATTGAAAGATACGTATTTTCATTGTCCTGTTCTTATAATTTAAAAAAAGTGCGCATTCTATAAAAAACAATTATGTTAATTAACATTTTGTTGTACTTTGTGTCGTTTTTCCATAAATTTAATTAGTTTATTTTCAATGTTATTTTTTACGATTTAAACTAAAAATACGCATCCTAGCGTAAAGTGGTTCTGAGCAAATTTGCAGATATAATTTAGGTGAAAAGTTTTGTTAAATACAATGTTATTGTAGCTTGTGTCCTTTTCCCAAAAAGTTAATTTTTTATTTTTAATACATTTTTTTGACAAGAGTTTATAAAAAATTTGTAGATCTTTTTTGGTTGAACAACTTTTCTCTTTTCATTTTTTTTTCGTCTCTTGTGTCGTTTTTCCAAAAGTTTTTTTTTCTTTTTAATCTTGTTTTTACGATTAAAAGAAAATCTACTCGTTCTATTATAACATAATTTATAAAGCATTTTAAGCTCTATCTTAGATGAGCAGCTTTTGTCTATTAATCCTTTTCATAACTTGTATCGTTTTTTCGAGAAAGTTAATTGTTTAAACTGTTTATGTTATTTTTACGAATAAAACAAAAACCACGCATTCTATAAAAACATGATTAATAACAAATTTGTAGCTCTTTTTTGAGTAAATAAAGTTTGTGTATTCATCTTTTTTCGTACCTTGTGTCGTTTTTCCAAAAATTTGACTTTTTTATTTTTAATGCTGTTTTTTGCAAATAAAACAAAAACTACGTGTCCTATAAAAAAGTGATTGATAACAAATTTGTAGATCATCTTTTGGTGCACAATTTCTGTTAATTCATTTTTTCGTATCTTGCACAGTTTGACCGCAAAATGAAATTTTTCGTTTTTCATTATTTTTTGTGCGATCAAAATTTGAATTTTCGATTTTTCGGAAAAATTCAAAAAGCTGTTATGATTCCGAGTACTATAACTAGCCGTGTATAACATTTTTATATCTTGAAAAACAAAATGATCTCAAATTTTTTTTAAATGCTCTAACTTTTTGAATTTTCATCTAAAATAGCTGGTTAACGAACTCGATCTTTCTTTTGGTTCCTGAATATATGTGCCAAAGCACAATCCAATCAGATTAGTCTTTCCAAAGTTATCCGGTATACAGACGTCAAAAACGACAATGACGACGACGACAACGACAGACAGACACCATCGTAAAACCGGTTTTTTCGGATTCAGGGGATCTCGAAACGTGGAGATTTAAAGCAATCCGATATAGTCAGTTTTCACATGAAAACAATACCTTCTCATTATGATGAGAATGTAAAAATACTTATCTCCTTATTTTCCATCAGGCATGACATCATCCTGAACATGTCACCCGCCGGCCTGCATGATTTGAAATGGATTCGGTTAGTATTAGGTTTTCATTTGGTCTTTTCTTACCTCAAAATAAGAAACTATTCTTTTTTTATTCTTGACTTCTTCCTTCTGTTTCATGAGATTTCTGTCGGTTGATTTATGAATAAATTGTGACTCGTTTCTATGAGCATCCACCGAAACAGGGGAATCTTCAGACTCAGTAAATATTTTAGCGAGAAATAAAAGCAGACATTGCAACATAATTTACAAATAAGTTCAGTAGTAAACAAATTTATTAGTAATTTATAATAAATAGAATTATAATTATATTCACAATCCTTTCCAGATGATAACGATGGCAGAATTTACCTAAAAATAAATTATGAGAAATCTATTTATTACTCGTTTAACAGAGGAAAAAATTAAAAGGAGCTCCTTATTGGAAGCTACAGACATCATACTGTGGTGCCTTCTAATTATTTTATACAAATATTTCGTGACATTAATTAAATATAAATAACATAGGAAAAATAAGTTGTTGGTTCATTCTTTTTTAAAAACAAAAAATTAATAGGCGCGCGCAAGACTACTAGTAACTGTTTAAAACCCGAAAAAAATGGATAATTTTTTGACCTCTAGGTATGTAAAAAAGTTTTAACTTTAGTAAATTTAAAAACTCTGCAAACAAGAAATTTTTTTAACATTTTTTTAGCGCGAATAACCAAAGTGTATGCAAAGATATTATATATCTTTGCTGTATGTCTATCGATTCCGAAAAAAGTTCAGTTATTGGTACTGAGATTTCAGTACACATAACAACAGTTGTTTAAATTTCCTCAATATTCTGTCACTAATATGTCGCTAAATTGTTCTGCAGATTTCAATTTTTATTTTTATTCTTTTCAATTTTGTATTTAATATAATTTCTATTTTAATATAGTTCAATATGTTATTTGAAAAACCCGACATTTTTCCTTATAATATATTGTAGATTTTTCTATTAAAGAATAAATTTTATTCAAGTTTCATCGTTTAAAAATAAGTAATATCTAAAACTTTTATTTTCAATTAAATATGAGTCTGATACTTTCAATGAAAATAGAGTGGTTTTATTTCTACAAGTCTATTTCTACTGAAAGTATTAGAGTCTTATTTAATTTAAAATAAAAATGTTTAGGTCTTACTTATTTTTAACGATGAAACTTGAATAAGATTTATTCTTTAATAGAAAAATGTACAAGATATTATAAGGACAAACGACGGGTCTTTCAAATAACATATTGAACTATATTAAAATAGAAATTATATTAAATACAAAATTGAGAAGAATAAAAATTAAAATTGAAATCTGCAGAACAATTTAGCGACATATTAGTGACAGAATATTGGGAAAATTTAAACAACCGTTGTTATGTGTACTGAAATTTCAGTACCAATAACTGAACTTTTTTCGGAATCGATAGACATACAGCAAAGATATATAATATCTTTGCATACACTTTGGTTATTCGCGCTAGAAAATTTTTTTCAAATGTCTTGATGTTTGTTGTTTCTTGGGAGTTAACCACATGCAATTGTTATCTTCATCAGAATTCAAAACTTCAAAGAAATCCAAACAGTTTATAATTAATTCAAAGAATTCAAAGAATCCCAAAAAAATCAATAGCAGTATGAACTATAAAGCTTATAGAGTGCAAATCAGCAACTAAGGCTTCGATTATATTACTAAAAAAAAAATGCTGTGTCCATGACAAGAATGTTCTTAAACGGGTTTTATGTGCCCACCTCGTCATTTAACAATTGAAGTGCCAGGTAATGTTTTTTTTTATTCATAATTTATATGTAAAGAAATATCATGACCGCAAAGTAAAATTGTGAAAGTCCTAGGACCCAATATTTGGACAGTTTTGAGAAAACATCCTTCCAAGTAGGCTACGTCTAGACTAGTCATCCCGAAATTTCGGGACGACTAGCCAAACCCATAACAAATATTGGCCTAAATCATCCCGAATTTCAGGACCATGAGATACATCGTTCGTCGTCAATTTAGAGACTTGAGAAATATCCTCTTCGAACTTGTCCGAAAGTCCAGGCGGTAGCGCACCTGGGTTGTAGACGTAAGGTTCGGGGCAGAATTCCCGCTGCGTGTACTTTTTCTCCAGTTTTTAAAATATTTTTATTAGAAAAAATATCAATATATTCGAGTCCCTTCTAATAATTTTTATAATTTATGCAAAAATTATATTTTAAATGCTTTTTTCAATGAAACACTCACTTCTTCGAAATATAGTCGTTTTTTCCCAAAAAATCTTTTACATCAATTAATTTATTTATTTATCAATAATTCATATTTTTATATTATTTTTTTTGTTATTGTTATTCCATTTATATTCTGATTTTTCATATGTTTGAGAAATTTAAAGAAATTTATTAAATTAATAACATCCATAGAAAATAAATTTGTTTGCGAAACAAGTTCGAAAAAGCGAACTGTTTTTCATTTAAAAAAAAAGAACATTTAAAATGTTTATTTTGCGAATAATCCTAGTAGATTATATCTCAGTAGTATAACTATGTTGAACAATGTGTATTTATGTTTTCTTAGAACTTTATAAGTGAGAAAGTGAAGTATAATTAAATGTCTCATCGGTAACATGTCCCCAAATACAAATTCGGAAACTAAAATTAATCAAAAGGATTCCAAAGAATTAAAAAGAATTCAATAATTTTTTGCGAACCGGGAAATAACCGGGAATTTTTTTCCTCGATTAAAACGGCCACCTGAATTTCTTAGCTTTCTTAAAATTATTATATTCATTGGTATTTTCCTGTAAAAATACGAATAGTTCTACTTTTTTCGTACTTGTGCAAAATTTCCCACCAAGGATTGAAAAAACTTTTAATTTGATTTGTTTCTTTAAATTAATTTTTGTGATAACAGAGAAAAACTATCCAATTAGGGGTTTTAAGGGTTTAAAAATGGTTATTAATTTTTTCATAGAGTCCTCTAATAAGTGAAGGTAAACAAAAATTGATAGAACCAAAAATATGTACTTCATAGAGATTGACAACTTTTATTGAAATAATTTTCCAATACCAGCAACAATCTTGAAGTAAATCAAGAAAAACATTTCTTTCTCGGTTTTTCGGATTCACATTTTATACAGCTGGTTTTTAGATAAGAAGGTGAAGAATAGGATCACAGGGTCTTTTATTTTCTCAAATTAGTCATTTACGCTACGCCCGACAACTGATATAACCCCTCGTATTAGCCCTTATCTAAAACGCACTTTTAGACATATTAAATGGGGTGATTTTTCACGAAAATAGGGTAGTGATAGAGGAGTAAATTCTTTCAAATACAATTAATGTAGATACCATATTGAATGCAATATAAAACACTTTTAATTCCTAAGATTTCAAGTCGAAATGTATATTGAATTTTCAACAAACAAGATTAATTTCCTTATCGGAAAGACGAATTTTCAACAAAATACATGAATTTTCTACCAAGTAGTTGAATTTTCAACTTATAAGGTATAAATTTCTAACCAAAAATGGATAAGTGCAATTTTCAGATAAAAAAAAATAATTTTGAACCAAAAAACCGAATTGTCAACAAAAAAAGTTCAATTTCAAACCAAAGAGGTGAATCTCGAAAAACTATGAATTTTTAACAAACATGAATTTTCAACAAAATACATTAACTTTCAACACGAAAATATGATTTTTTAACCAAAGAATTAATTTTCTACCAAAAAGTTAAATTTTCATACAAATAGTTTAATTTTTAACCAAATAGTCAAATTTCAACCAAAATATGAATTTGTAACAAAAAAGTTAATATTCAACCGAATACTTTAATTTTCTTTCAAATTGTTGAATTCTTAACCAAACCAGACTAATTTTCACTCAAACATTTACATTTTTAATCGAAAAGGATGAATTTTTAACCAAAAAGATTAATTTTCGACCAATCCAAAAGATGACTTTTTAACCCAGAAGATTAATTTTCTAAAAATGGAACAGTTAAATTGTCAACCAAAGGAGGCGAATCTTAAAGAATATGAATTCTTAACAAACTTGTTTAACTTTCAGCCAAAGTCGTTCAATTTTCAACTAAAATGAGGAATTTTCCAGCAAAAAGATTATTGCTCTACAAAAAAAGACGAGGTTGAATTTAAAAGCCAGAAGGACGAATTATATATAAAACGGTGGAATTTCCAACCCAAAAATATGATTTTTTAACAAAAAAAGTTAATTTTCTACCAGAAAGTTAAATTTTTGCATTATTCGATTATTTTTCCTGGTACTCAGTTGACTAATAGTTAACTCTTAATAAGTTTATCAAATATTATATATAAAAAAATCGAAGAAAATGAAAAATAATTATATTATACAATTGTATTATTTAATTACCATTTATTTAATTCATAATCAATTACAAAAACATAAAAATTTACGAATTATTGTTTACTTAATATAATAACCGTGAGGGAGGCGGTAGTGATTCTATAAAATTTAACTCTACATCTAAAAACTATAAATCGCTAATTCTACACGCGAGAACTCTACACAATCATATTTATTAAACAAATTGATTATTTTCAATTTCAACTCAATATGGTTATGAATCGTACACCGTAAAATTCTATACAAAATAATACATTAAATTTTGTGAATTTCAATAAACTCTACACAATAAAAAAAATTCTACACAAAATATTTTAATAAATAATTCTTTGAAAATTTCAATTATTTTGTGTACAAATTTACGGTGTGTGATTTTACCGTCTTGAGTTGACATTTAAAACATTTAATTTGTTTAGTAAACATGCTTGTGTATAGAGTTTTCGCCTGCAGAATTAGCGGTGTAGAATTTGCAAAAGTAGAGTTTCATTTAGTAGAATTTCTACTGCCCCTTTTTCAAAAGAACAGTTTTCTGCATTATTACAAAAATTGACTTTAGTCAAATAATAGTGTATTTAAAAAAATTTGAATAGTACAAGCACAAGGTTATTAATTATTAGTTACTATTAAAAATTTGTCACTTACATTATTCATGAACAGTTAATTGTAATTGCAATATAACTAATCTTTTCCATAAAAAATGTAGCAGTTGAAAATATTTATTACAAAACAATTACATTTTAATTAAATTCAAGAGTACATCTTATCTCCTACACATTTCCTTAATGCGCAATTTATTCGAATAATTGAAAATAATAATTTAAAAAATCTTTGATATAAAATTTTTATTTTATATTTTCAAGTATGTACCGACTGAATATCGGCTATTCGGTGGACTTGTTCGGTGGGAGAAGAGTGCGGGGCAAAGGAGTTGGCTGGCGCAATATGCGGGTTGAGAGGCATGGGGGTTCGGGCAATTTTCGCCGGGAGCGCCCTCTACAATTATTTCCCCGTGCCGCATCTAGGCTTATAATATCTTTGCATCAGGAAGCAGGAGACTGATATCTTATGGATCTTATGAACTAAATTTATACCTCAAGAATGCACCATAGTAGGAAGTTTGCAAGCATCGCTATAAACTCTTAATATCTTTAACTTATCAGGCACTTGACTTAGTCCGTAACTGATCATGAAAAATCGGGTTCATCCGAGAAAAATTTTAAAAACACATAATAAACCAACTCTCAGTTTGGTACAAAATCCAGCTCAAACAAAAATATTTTCGACATATTACGCATTACACATACGATTTGGATTCAGCAAGCCGAAATACGTGTTAAGACACATAGTCTAGTTCTTTTTTTGTTTGAAAATATTTGTTTGTAGCCTTGTGCAATTGATAGCAGATTTATAATTGGCGGTAATAAATTAGTAAGTAAACTTAACTCCCAGTAGCTGCCCACTCCATATGTTCCCACTCTCCGCCACAGGTTTTTCAACACACACATTATCCAGTCTCCTTTTTAGGCGACTGCGAGTCTACGTTAGCTTGCCCATATGCCAACGTGCGAGTTCCAACCTAGAGTAGAGTAGGGGTACTGTTTAAGTGCCCAATTCTTGGAATTATACTCCCCTACAGCCCCGCCAGGTGGGCAGATACCGGGAGTGTACTGTAAAAGAATATTTATGTTTCTGAGTATTATTAAAAAATAATTTATTTTTTACAGCTCCGCATCTAGCGATGGAACTCAAGGAACTGAAGCATCTCAGTCCACTATGGATGATATCGACATGGAATTAGTGCTGCAGAAGACTGATGTGAAACCTGTCAAGTGCAAAATGTGTTTAAAAGTTTTCAATAAGTCGAGTAGATCAGAAGTATTAATTCAGTGCGATAACTGTAGTGGACACAATATGTTATAATATGTAAAATATTGTAAGGTGGCTAGCAGCAGTTTTAGCTTTGGAAAAAATGTAATTGATTAATCAAATATCAATGTATTATTGGGCGATACATGTTTCAAAACAAAAATGTTTTCTTTGCAAGAAAAGAAATCGACACTGTCAATAACTGCTTGCCGAGGGGTTGACAACTCGACCGATTGGGTGTACACCTACTTCTGACTTCAAGATACTTCAGGATATTTCAATGATTTCAGAAGATTTCACTGACTTCGGGAGATTTCGAGAGACTTCAGGAGAATTCAAGTGACTTCATGGGAATTCACGTGACTTCAAGTGACTTCACGTGACTTCATGCGACTTCATGTGAATTCGAATGACTTCAGATATTTCAGGAGATTTCAAGTGATTTCGGGAGAATTCAAGTGACTTCAAGTGAATTCAGGTGATTTCAAGTGACTTCACGTGACTTCATGTGAATTCAAATGGCTTCAGATATTTCGGGAGATTTCAAGTGACTTCAGGAGAATTTAAGTGACTTCATGTGAATTCAAATTAATTCAGATATTTCAGGAGATATTAGGTGACTTCAAAGGGGCCGCCCATATACCACGTGGACAATTTTTTATTACATCTCCACCCGTGCCGCCACCTCTCGTGGACAAGCTTGGACTTTTTACAAACCCTCTCCCCCTGGCTCCTTTGTCCACGTGGATTTATTTCATATTTTATGAAAATATATGGATATTCTTGGCATTCAAAAGCTACGAAGCCAAAAGGAGCTGTGAATTGTATGAGAATTCGGTTTTTCTTAAAAACATAAGCTTCATGATACAAAGTAAGAAGTCCAAAAAAAAATAGTGAACATTTTTTTAGTTTTTTATGTGTTTCTAAAAAGAAATCCGCAGATTCAGGAAAACGGGAGTCCATGTTAGGGTGGTCCAAAAATGCGTTGGAAAATTGTTTTTTCGGATTTTCATGCATATCGCCCCCACATTTGTTAGAATCCACAAAAAAATAAATGCGTTTAAAAAAAATGATATTCAGATTTGTGGGTGATTCTGAACAAATCTATTTAGATTATTACATTTTCCGAAAAGTGAGGTAGTTTGATGTCTGGTTTTTAATTGTAAATCTCTTTCATGCTCATTTTGCATAAAAATATTCATGAAAAAGTATATTTCTTTTCGAACTGCAATAAAAAATGATATTCGGAGTTTCCACCAGCCCCATGAAGTTTCACACATATTTCCCAGAAGACAAAAATACGTTTTTGTACATTTTGTTCAGAATCGTCAATATTAGGTGAATCGAGTTGAAACTCAACATTGCTCTTCACAATTAGCGATAGCATACAAATAAATAATGAGTTTTCAAATATCACCCCCATATGTTTGTTTTATATGGTCCCAAAAACAGCCCATAAGTCAACAATTGGGTTTTGCGAGTTGCTGGCTCTAATTATGATTTTTTTGCGGTTTTTTTAAACAAATTGTTTCTAATACATACAATACTACTTTTCACTGATAATTAGACGTTTAGATGCATTGTTTTAATTAATTATTATTGCTTTTAGCAATTTTCTCTTAGAATACAGTTAGAAAGTCGCGGTTTTTCCGAATTTTATAATTAGAGTGAGATGATAAATAAAGCAAGTTAACAAACATAATTTTTTAAACAATTAATTATTTTTTAATACTGTCTTCTCTTAGATCATTGTTTAAATAGTATATTACGACACAAGGCCAGAAAGTTGGATTTCCGGGCGTGTGTGATATGAAGGCCGAAGCGAAGCCGAGGCCTCATATCACGCACGCCAGGGCATCCAATATTTCTGGCCGTGTGTCGTATACTATTTTTCTTCATCCCCAGCCGAAAGTACGTTTCATAATTAATGTTAATTAATCAAATGCGTTGTCGGCTGCTAGCTCGAATGCTTTTTCTTCTGTGGCCTGCATCAGCACGCGCGCCACCTCGCGTAGCGCCGTTGCGCTGCTGCTCTCGGTCAGGGTCAGCTGAGCGAATGCATGGGATTCGTTAGCCCGCCCGACTTTTGCAAAGCCGAGGCGGAGCCGAGGTTTTGCTGGTCGGGGCGGGTATCAAAAACACATATTTTTTTTTTATAATCAAAATATAATTGAAATTTCAAAAAATAATTTCAATACTAATAATAAACAATAACGTTCAACGATCAGTTTTGAGGTTGAACACACCGACGCTCTCTTTTTTCCATTCACCAGTCAAGATAAATATTTTTCTTTATACCTCGGTCGAAAGTACGCAACTTTTGCACCTATTTTAGGGCAGAAAGTTAAAGATTTGTGCATCGGTAATGCCGCACATACGCCCTCTGTAACAGCGGGAGCAAAATTTTTTTTGATTTGCTCCGATACGTGAAGCTGCTCTTATTACCCCGACTGTCATCAATCATTTGTTATTAAGTGAGTTTTGTTTACGCTACTCATTTATAATTTATAGTACTGAGATATCGTTTGAAAGTGACGTGTCTAAAATTTATTATTGAATTTAAAAAAAATTTGTTTGTTTAATGTAATTTGTTTTTTCCTTATTATTATATTTTTCCTTCGTACTTTCGACCGGCTATAAAGAAAAATAGTATACACTACACGGGCAGAAGTTTGAGAGCCCTGAACTGCGCGCCGTGCAGGAATCTCAAACTTTCTGCCCTAATAGTGTAATATACTATTTCAGAGGCTAAGTGCACGATAACACAATACTGAGCGTTGCTACGTCAGGTTGCTACGTCAGCGAGCCACAAAAATCTCGCAGCCAATCAGAGATCGCGTTAACTCTAGCAAGCCGCAAAAGCCACTGTTCCCGGACAGAAATGCGACCGGAAAGACGTACTTTCGGCTAGGGGACGAAGAAAAAATTATTTTTGTTGAATTTCAGTCACTATTACCATACTCTAAGTGAAAAGTAGAAGAGTTGAAAATTTCATAAAAAAACCGCATTTTTCTAACATTATTCAAAGAGAATATCATTAAAAATAATAATAAATTGTTTGAACAATTATGTTTGTTAACTTGATTTTATTATTACCCTACTATAATTTGAAAGCGAACCAAAACTGGAAAATTTTAGAATAAACTGCAACTTTATAGCATTATTCTAAGAGAATATTATTTTAAATATTAAATTGTTAAAACAATTATTTCAGTTTAATTCAATTAATTATTGCCTCGCTCTAACTGAAAAGTTGAGAAACAGTTGAAAATTTCAGATAGAACCCCGACTTTTTAACTTCATTCTAAGATAAAATGGCTATAAACAATAATGAATTGTTTAAACAATTTATTTAAACATTAAATTATCACAATAAAGTAATATTTTATGTATTAGAAACAGTTTTTACCAAAAGAAACCTAAAAAAATAATAGTCAGCGCCAGAAACTCGCAATACCCAATTTTTCACGTATGGGGTTTATTTGGGACCCTATAAAACACTTATGTGGGTGAATTTCGAAAATTAATTTCTTATTCGTATTGTATAGCTAATTCTGTAGAAAATTTTTCAGGGTCAACTCGATACACCTAATATTGACAATTCTGAATAAACTATACAAAAACGTCTTGCTTTCTTATGGAAAATACGTGTTAAACTATACGGGGCTTGCGGAACGTCTGAATATCATTTTTTTAAACGCATTTTTTTTTTTTTGATTTGAACAAATTTGCGGGCGATGCATGAAAATTGAAAAAACAAATTTTGGACCACCTTAGTCCACGTGGACTTTGGATCGACCCCTTCGTCTCCCCTCGTGGACAATCGTGGACTTTTGCCCCCCCTCCCTCAACTGTCAACGTGGTATATGGGTGACCCCAAATGAATTTAGGTGATTTCAAGTGACTTCATGTGAATTCAAATGACTTCAGATATTTCAGGAGATTTCAAGTGACTTCAATTGAATTCAAGTGACTTCAAGTTAATTCAAGTGACTTCAAGTTAATTCAAGTGACTTCACGTGAATTCAAGTGACTTCAGATATTTCAGGAGATTTTACATATTTCAGGAGACTTCAGGAGATTTCATTACCAGTGTACACCTGACTTCACGAGTTGTCAACCCCTCGCTGCTTGCTGATATTTGTTCATTATGTTTCCATAGTTTTTATAAACTGAATTTGACAAAACACGAACAAAATTTTAACTTGCAATTCATCTTACAATAAATATGCTACTAAAATGCGATTTTTAACAGTGTAATAAAATAACCTTTTGAATGTGATTAATTGTTTCTTTTTGCATCTGTTCTTATCTAAGATGTCTGCGTTGCTCGGTTGGCGTACGTTACTTTCCAAACAAATATAAAAAAAATTTTAGTAACAAATGTGTATCATTTGTAATTGCGATATTGGTTGTATGGAAGTCTTTATTTCTATACCATAAAAGACATTTTCCTTCAAAAAAAAGATAGAGAGGGAAAGAGAATTTTGAAACACTACATCTTCAATTTCACGTGCTGGTAACTGAAAGTGATTTTCATGCGCTTGCAAATAAAAACTTATGTATGAAAATCCACTCTATTCCATTTTTATGCCTTAAAATAGTGTTTTCAGTTTACTTTCATAAACAAATTCTGTACTTTTTACCATATTATAATCCACACATATTTCAAACTATACATTCCACAAAATAATATAGATGGAATTCAAAATCTCGACCTAACCTATAACTCACTTCATATGTATTTAATTTTAGACCAATATATGTACACTTAAAGTCAGCTTTTTCTAACAGTGAGGTAATTGTCATGAGCGAGAACTTGTGAAAGTTTATTGAAAAAGTACTAAAGACAGGGTGGCTGCAAATTTGCCAAATTTTTCCAAATTTTGTCTTCAGCAATAATATTTTAACACTTGAATTATAATCCTACAACATTTCAAATATAGAATTTTTAATAAATGAAAGATAAACATTTTAAACTTATTATTCTTGATATTTATTTAAAATGTTTCTTTGATTCTTGTGATGATTCTTATAATAGTGATAATAGATAAATAAAGTATGTAAGCCTCTTTGTAATAAACTGTTAATATTAGATTTTTTCGGGACAAATTTGTACTAATTTTAAATTGGAATATGAAACCAAATAAAGTTACTGCTCAAATGAAGAGAAGAGTTTTATCGCGTATATCCAAAAGATCAAATGGAAATTTTCACAATTAATCAAATAATAATTCAGAACCAGTCACAAATATCCTTAAAGACTATCAGGATATAAGCTTATTGATGGTTAAACAGGTAATCAACCTTATTGTCTTCTTACAATGACAGCAAGCATCGAGCTATTGGAATTAAACCAAACGAAGTTACCGCTGACAATAAAAGAAAATTTCATTGTGAACATCAAAAAAGTTTAAACTAAGTAGTAATTACAAGGAACCAACACATTTAAAACGAGAGAAAACTTATGTGCTGGCAGGTATAAACACATTTTTTTAAAAAAGATTACACTCCAAATTGTACAATAGAAATGTTAATTTAATATGAGCAAGAACTTTCAGAAGCTGAACACTCTGACATTTATCTGATACAGAAAATAGTAAGAAAGCTTGGAAATAAATCATATGTAAAATGGTTGGGGAGTCTGGTTCTCTCTCCCTCCCTCTCTCTCTGGTAGATTTCGCAGTGTTCCGGACGAGCATCGTTCCTCAGATAAATCACAAAAAAAAAAACATTAGTTTGACCTCGAATCAACTGTGACTTGCCCTTGGAGTTCTGATCGTTTTTGACTACAAACCCTGACTTGATTCCAGAAGAGAAAAATTAATACCTAACAATAAAAATTCATAACCCTTAAGAGTCTATACTGCTTCCTATGAAGCCTTTTCCAATAAGGGTGTCAACGAAGGGAAGATGAGCCGTTTACAGAACGTCAAGTTAAAAACTGCAACATTACACCGTAAGAAATTGCTGATAAGGTATTTTGACCATATTTTCAGGATAGAGCATTTGAGAAGCTACATTGCGTTACGCGATGTGTCTCATTGCTCTCTTTTCATGATCTCAATAACTAATATTAATGGAACATGAGTTAAGCAATTTCACCTTGATGCGTTTTGATATTGCATCTTCAGACTTAGTAATTTATCGTGACGTTGCAAATAAATCTGAATGTGGTAAGGTTCCATCTTACCAGTATTTTGAAATATGTGGGTCACCTGGGCATTTTAATGACCTGATTACTGAATTTAAAATAAAAAGGGATTGTTCAGAAAATTCATAGTGGATTGCTTCTCGTAAACTGATTTCCTAGTTTCTAAAATTACATGCGATGCGTTAATTTTTATTAGACTTAAATAATTATACACAGTTAAGGCATCGTATGTAACAATTTAATGGTACGATTTGTACATAGTATAATAATTTTTTACTATATAAAAATTAAAATAATTATAAATAAACAATAAATGCAGGTATAAAATTCATATTGCCAAGGATTTCACAAACGTTTCAAAGATTGCACAAAGATTTCAATGATTTCCCAAAGAATTCGCCAATATTCCAATAATTTCACAAATATTGTCAAATATATCAAAAATATTTCAAAGATTTCAATGATTTCCCAAAGATTTTGGATAGATTTAAAAGAATTGACAAAGACTTAAATGATTTCCCAAAGATTTGAATAATTTCACAAATATTACCCAGTAGTTCAAAAATATTTCCAAAGATTTCAATAATTTTTCAAAGATATCAAATATTTCGGATAGATTAAAAAAATTTCACAAAGACTTCAATTATTTTACAAAGATTTCAATTACTTCACAAAGATTTCGGATAGATGTAAAAGATTTCAATGTTTCCCAAAGATTTAAATAATTTCAAAAAAATTACCAAATATTTCTTCAAGATTCCCATAGATTTGATAAAGATTGCAATGATTTCACAAATATAACCAAATATTTCGGAAATATTTCAAACATTTCTCAAAAATTTCCAAAGATTCCAATTATTTCCCAAAGATTTCGGATAGATTTAAAAGACTTCAATGATTTCCCAAAGGTTTCAATCATTTCACAAATATTACCAAATATTTTAAAAATATTTTAAATCTTTAAAAGATTTCAGAAATGTTTCAATTCTTTCACAAAGATTTCAATTACTTCACAAATATTTCGCAAAGATTTCACAAAGATTTGATCAAGATTGCATATATTACCAAATATTTCGCAAAGATTTCCAAAGATTTGATCAAGATTGCAATGATTTCACAAAGATTTCAAATATTTCGCAAAGATTTTAGATAGATTTCAAAGATTTCAATGATTTCACAAAGATTTCAAAAATTTCGTGTTTGAGCGTTGATCAGTCACTGAATTGCTAGTGGAGTGTATTGGGGTTCAAATAACCACAGCCAAATTTTACTTGCAAAGGAAAGAGTTTATTCTATGGCATAAAAAACCTCCACTTGAAGAGTGGAGGAAAAAGCCGAGAATCAAATAGCGATCACAAAATAAGTCATAAATTACAGACCTTATGAGAGAATGTATAAATATTGGGATGACAACAAGTCCGCCACACTTTAATCCACACAATGGCGAATAGACAGAGTCCAATCCACACATTGGCAAACAGCCAGAATCCAATACGAGACTCGTTCACACTCACAAAATGGAACCGCTCACCACGAAAGCTTAATTCGAACTTAGCTGAACTTATAGGAAAAATAATAATTATAAAGTGAAAACTAATTTCTTACTCAATTACACATAAAGTCGTGGGAAAAGGTTCCATTCTACCTGCTCGGCGCTGACCTTCAAGCTACGCACAGAGCTTTCAGTTTTATTTCAGGTGCACCCCCTTTTCCGAAAATGAATCAAGCAACAAAAGAAAAATAAATTAAGTCTAACTCTCCACATTTTCAGATGACGGTAAAAAGCAGCCAAACATTTCGGATAGATTTAAAATATTTCACAGACTTCCACGATTTTCTAAAGATTTCAATAATTTCACAAATATTACCAAATATTTCAAAAATATTTCCAACATTTTGCAAAGATTTCCAAAGATTTCACAAATATTTCAATGATTTCCCAAAGATTTCGGATAGATTTAAATGACTTCAATGATTTCCCAAAGATTTAAAGAATTTCACAAATATTACCAAATATTTAAAAAATATTTCAAATATTTCAGAAAGATTTAAATGATTTTTCAAAGATTTCAAATATTTGGCAAAGATTTCGGATAGTTCAAGAAGATTTAACAAAGACTCCAATTATTTCACTAATATTTCAGATATGTTTCAAAGATTGGCCGAAGATTTCAATGATTTTCCAAAGATTTCCGATAGATTTAAAGAATTTCACAAAGACTTCATTTATTTCACAAAAATTTCAGATAGATTTCGAAGAGTGCACAAAGATTTTAATTATTTTCCAAAGATTTAAATAATTTCCCAAATCCCAGTAAAAAGAAACTAATTGGGGCGAATTAAAATTTTTGAATTCGCCCGAATTCCGCTTTTCGATGCGTTTAAACGAATTAATCCAGCCGAAATTGAATGCGTTTTAATTCGTGGTCAAAGCCATTTCTAAACAAATTTTTTTAAATTGCATGCCTCGAGACTCGAACCAGCGATCCCAAGTATATAAAAATCGAGGGGGCGACCACCCTGCTGATTGAACGGCACTGCCGACAACCGTTTCAGTGTTGCTCGTTTAAAGCTACTCAGATTCCAGTTTTAAATGCCTGCATAAGTTAGAAATTCAGAATCTACGGGTTTCGATAATTTCAGATGCACTAAGCTATGGGACTCATTAACATTTATTTACAACGGATCCTTTACGCCCAGCGCGTTGGTTATAGCTTACGAATTCGATTGAATAGGCCAGCCTTTAACTGCATTCGCGCTGAAGAATTTAGACGAATTGGAGCTTGACTTTAAATCTCGCGAATTATAATGAATTGGCTGACACTGAAGTTAATTCGTGCTGACAAATTCAAATGAATTTGAAATTTCGCAAATATTTCCAACGATTTCGGATAGATTTAAAAGAACTCACAAAGACTTCAATGGTTTCCCAAATATTTCAATAATTTCACAAATATTACCAAATATTTAAAAAATATTTGTAATAGAGTATAAAAAAATACTTGCTAAAGCGTCAGTATAAATGTAAAGTTGTTAAGATACTAGAAAAAAAACCAATAACATTTAACTAAATATAACAATTTTTATTATAAATGAAAATAAACAAATAATAATTAATAACAATTACAATACAAACAAAGAACTCGAATCACTCAGTTCTAAAAACATTCGTGTTCGGTTTACAATTTCAGTCCTCACAGAATTTTTTTAACTAGTCTCTATAGAACGATGTTAACGTCACGAATATTCAGCAGGTAATGAAATTTGAGAACTTTACTTAAACTGCAACTGGACTATCAAGCTGGTTAGAATACGCCTGTTGGGTAGCTACGACAGCACCACCAATTTGGAACTATTGGGAAGAAATTTGAATTTGAATTCAATATTAACGAAAAATCTTATAGTAAACAATTAATTTTAAACCTAAGATTAACATTTTTGATTAAAAGGAATTGATATTCACTGCTCGGTAACAAGCGTTGAATTCAGAAGAATAAAAAATTTGTATTCCTATGGATACGCGATTTTTCCTCCGTCTACATATCCCCCAACGGGAAAAGAAAAAGTGCAAATCCTATTCCCCTCAATCGACGTAGTAAAATTTAATGGAAGCGTATTAAAAATAATTAAAAAGTAGAAGAGTGTAAAAGAAGGAATAGAAAAGATTAAAATAATTTCGCTTTGAGAACGCTATATGGAATTGAAATTTATGGATTGTTTTCTCATTGATAAATATTTTATATTTCATGATATTATATTTATTTTATGATTTATTATATTTTCATTTGCATGTGATAAAGAAAAATCCAATCAGAATTATATAAACTTGTTTTTATTAATATATGTAATATTAATATTTTTACCAGTGCTCTATTATAAATAATTACAATGCTTAGAACATGTTTAAAGTTTGTTTTTAAAAAGTTATCACACATTTCAATAACATTATTAAATAATTATTCTTTTCTTATACTACAAGTAAGATTATTATAATTATTTAAAATAATTATACCATATTATTATCAATTTACATATTTATGATGCACTTATTTAACATTTCTTTTCATTATTAAATCGTTTTATAACTTATACACTCGGAAAAGATTCAAATTTATATTTATTTATATTTTAATCATTTATTTAAACGTTTAAAAAAATGCATTAATCTTTGCTAACATTGAGGAGAATACATTACAAATAAAATCTATTGAAATGTGGGAATTAAAATAATTTTAATTCGAAAGAGGCAGACTTGAATTGAATAGAATTAAAATTTCAAAACTTATATTCCACATGAAGAAATTAAAACAATTTATTACACATATTTTGTGAACGAATTAGAAGGAATTAAGTAAACTCAAAATATGACCACTTCTGCGGAATACAAAACATCTCTGTGAGGTGTGCCTACCGGTACAATTAGAAGGAATTAAATATATTGAAAACACGTTCTCTTTTGGAGAATAGGAAACTATGTGGCTGTCGCTGTGGGAATAGAAGTGTATTAGTTTCGGAGATATCCTATTCTTATAATGGCATTTCAGACAGATGGAAAAATCGCGCATTCAAAAGAATAAAATAATCTTCACTTTTACGCTGAAATCTGAAAATATTAATTCTTCTGAATTCAACGCTTGTTACCGGGTGCTTTTTTTCATAAACGTTGCCCAAATAACTTCGAGATTCCCAATAGTTCGCGTGTCAGATGCAAGTACTGAAATAAGATTTCCAGTTCCGACGTAGACTTCCTCTATTGTAACGATAATTATCGTTACAATTAGATCATAAAAGCGGTGCACACGAATTGCGCCAGCGGTCAGAGTTTTAGCTGCTAGCCAGAGGGTCCTCATCCTTCGCTTCCTGAACTGCGCCAGCGGTCAGAATATAATACCTTTCCGACTAATGGAGTGCTCCTCCTACTTTTTCATGGATAATATTGAAATAAATTGACCCTGTCCTTTGTACGTGATGATAAATAAAATATGAGATATACCTTTTCTTAATTTTACAATTAGTAATTTAGAAATATTATTTTCAGAATCTACGAATTTTGGTGACTCCAACGATATTTTATTCGCCTTAATAAGTTCAAATTTGTTTTAAGAGCCCTGTTTCTCTTCCATAATATTAGAGAGCCAGAACAAGTTTTTCTTTTGAGAAACACCGTAACCACCCGTGCGAAAGTATCGGATAGGAATTCATTCCACATCATTGCGAATTATACCGGAATCCATATCCGAACCAACCCAAATCAATCCGAACCAATCCGAAAAAGTTCTACATTTCGTTCAATCCAAATCGGTTAAAAATTAATCCGACTCAATCCGGTTCAATCAGAACCAAATTTTCAATCCAAATGAATCTGAATCAATCCGAACTCGGATTGACCTAAATCGATTTTCAATCCGAATGAATCCGAGTTCGGATTGAATTGGATTCATTCGGATTGAAAATCGGTTTAGGTCAATCCTATTTCGGATTCATTCATTTTGAAAATTTATTTCGGATTGAATCGGATTGATGCGGATTAATTTTTAACCGATTTCGATCGAACGAAATGTAGAACTTTTTTCGGATTTGTTCGGATTAACTCGGATTAGTTCGGATGACTTCGGATTGGTTAGGAATAAATTCCTATCCGAAACTTTCGCCAGGGCAGATTCTACCATTTTTTTCAGCTTAAGCGTTAATTTAATTTTAATGGACCGCTGTTTTCAAAAAATAATTTTAGAATCTACAGGATCGACGAAAGAATTTTTTCACGTATAAATAAATTATAAAAAACTGCATTAGTTTGAAAACTCATAAATGTAAGACTTATTGAATTTTTTCCAATGTATTTTTACCAGCAGAAAAACCTCAACCTCGTTTTCGTCTACAGAACTTTAATCAAAATGTTGAAAAAAACTTGGAAAGACCTCCAAAAACATAAAAAATTGACATATACGGAAATATCAGAACTATGAAAATAATAACTTTTTAAAGCACATTTTGTTAACGCTCGATTTAAACGATTTCATCAACCAGCGAAAAATTAATCAATAATAATAATGTTTCTATATTGATATTATTCACATATTTGTATAATTATATCAATAATTATATAATTAATTATATTATCTCTATTATTTATATTATTATTATTCGTTTCCAAATAATCCAAAAGATGTAATTATAATTATTATTTCAAAATAATTAAAAATCAATTATTAAACAGTATATTAAATAATATTGAATTAATTTATTGGTCAAATCTGTCATTAAAAGTTGAATTTCTTTTTTTAAGTTCCTTTAAATAATCTTTTCAAGCGAAAGAAGTTGCGAACAGTTTTCGTGGATTTGATCGATTTCACTTGTGTCTGAGATAACGTATCTTAAAAACTGTGTAGGATTTAAGGTTATTCACTTTATTTTCGAAAGAAGTAAGACAATTGAAAGTGTTTCTTAAATTTCTGGATTCCGATTTTCATTAGCGGAATTTACGCCGAATTTTTAGTCGACACTTGAGACTACTTTTGTAAGAACCTTTGACCGTTACACCAACGACATTTTATTTTTACGAACGTTAATGAAGCGTAAATTTCGCATTTATATAAAGAAATAACTTTGATAGTACAACCAGGAACACGTAAATTTT
The DNA here is from genome assembly GCA_932195095.1 of Andricus curvator. Lineage (NCBI taxonomy): Eukaryota > Metazoa > Arthropoda > Insecta > Hymenoptera > Cynipidae > Andricus > Andricus curvator. Next base: position 185,488 of record CAKNYM010052831.1, read on the forward strand.
AGGACAAACTTTACGAAATTTAAAAAATTCAAAATCTATAATGTAACATTTTATTAAATTAAGACAGACGCATACAACAGCATTTCAATTTATATTTATCACGAGCACAATCAAGTACATTTAATGTTAATTCACAGTCGAAATGGTATTTTTACAGTAAATGAAAAATAACCATTTTTCTATATTTTCGTTGCATTATTTGCATTCAAATAATAGTTTTGGAAAACAAAACTTCCCACAAACGGTTAATTTTTGCTAGTTCTATTGAAAATGTAAGATTCTCTTTATACGTCGATCTCGTAATATGACCAATTTCACTTGGTTTAAACATTTATCTTCTTCAGTTGAAATTTTCTGTATTTTGTTGAAACTTTGTCTTTTGTGGTAGAATATTAATCTTCTTGGTGACTAATTCATCTTTTTGGTTGAAAAATCAACTATTGGGTTAAAAATTCAGTTTTTTTGGTTGAAAATTAATTTTTATTTTTTTAAATTTTTTTGTTCAGATAAAGTTTTATTATGCACAGAAATGTGACATTCTTTGTCACTGCCTTTTAACTAAAACTGAAATTCTTATTTTTTTAGAGAAGGACTACACAGGCCGACAAAAAAATTTGTTTTCTGAGTCTTGGATGCCACTATGATATTCCAATGCATGTTTTCCGGCTGAAACCGAATCCCTGCCGATGAAACAGCACTGGCGAAAGGCACTGGGCCGCCAGTGCCGTTTCAGTGACTGTTTGTGCTAATTTCGGCACCTAAACGGCACTCAGAGTGATGCGACGGTCATATAATGGTCCTATTGTATTCGTCACGTACCGGGCGGGCAGAGTGGTTTACAGTAGTTGGCCGCCACCAACCCGAATCCCTTTTTAAAATTTTCTTCAAACTATTAACACTTTTTTTAATTTATGAATTTTCTCATTATATATATTTTATACTTATAAATTATATACTAATCTGAAGTTGAATTCGAAAATGTTGTCTGTTTTGGCGTATATCATTCCATTTACGAGATACATTATGTTCATTCGAATTTTAAACTTTTCAAAACAAATGTTAGATATCTGAAATTATCGAAACCCGTAGATTCTGAATTTCTAACTTTCGCAGATGTAATTTCAAAATTTCGCAAATTTTAATTTTTAATTTTTAATCCCTTTCAGCTGGTCTACTTGGTAGCCTATCCCTACTGAAAAAGCCTACATAGTAAACTACATGGGAACCTATGTGGGAACCCATATGGGATCCTTTTTTGAATTCCTGTCTCAAATTACGATGTGAGATAGGATGGGATATATTTTGTGGGTTTCCACATGGGTTCTTATATGAATACCGTTATGGAAACCCATGAATTCCCAGATAGCAAAGTGCGCGCACGCTGCGACGCACGTGCTTCGCACCACGTGCGGATTTTCTCGCACGACGTGCGCGCAGGGGATGACACAGCTGCGTCCTCATATGCATGACAGGTGTGTCGCACGTCGTGAGGCTCGCACGTCATGCGTGCCGATGCGGGTATGGTGCGTGAACACATTTAGGATTTTTAGAGGGTACAGAAAATATTTGCATTGATATTTTTAAATAAAGAGCAGGTAATTTATCATGAACGTATTTTTTATTATGGGTGGAAGGAATATTTATACATTTTAGTTGCGCATTAGCAATTCATTTTCTGCATGTTTGTATCAACAATAATAAATATTTTTCGCTGCAACTACAAGATACAGGCACATAAAACTGAGAGAAAACATAAAGACGTAGGTAAAAAGTATATTTTTCGTTTGAATAATAAAAAAATGATGCCCTTAAACAAAAATTACCTTTTTTTAATTATTTAAACCAAAAATTAACTGTTTATAACCGTTTTCACGTCTCTTATCAAAGTTTCAGGGAAGGATATTTATTATTTTGGACACAAACATGCTAATATTTGTTGTTTGAATAATAATTAAAAAAAAAAAACAAGATTGAACAGAAATTAACTGTTTTTAATTATTCAACACAGAAATAGGCTATTTATATCCGTTTTCGAGTTTCTCAAAGTTTCAGCGAAAGATATTTATTATTTTGGGCACAAACATGCAAATATCGTAAGCAAAAAATGCCCTTAACGATACATGCATTTACATAACTGTAATATTTAATATCACAAACTTCAGGATCTGATACTTTTGCGAGATTAGCACGTTTGTGTCCACAATAATAAATACTTTTCGCTGAAACTTTCAGAAATTGTATGAAACATAACAAAAACGGTAAATAGCCTATTTGTTGTTTGAATAATAAAAGAAAAACCTTACCACACGTTTTTGTAATTATATTAAAACTCGCAAAATCACTTTTTTCAAAGTAGTGAACTTACTAATTTGAAAAGAAAAAACATCACTTTCAGCGTAGTAGTTTTACAATATTTTGTAAACCCTGGCGGACCGAACGAACGGAACGGATACGCTACAGCGTATCCTTATAGTATCAACATCATATCCTCTCCGTATCATGTAAGAAAAACTCATTAAAAAAGAAAGATTAACACTTCACTTATTGAAATTCGGATTCTACGTGAAATTTTGAGTTAAAAGGTCACAGAGTAATCGCAATAGTTTTTCTTGCAACAATAAAAACTTTAAAAAAATATAATACTTATCGATGACGTGCGCTGAAGGCGACTTCAAACGCATCGTCGTTCAGTAACAGTTAATAGGCGTTATCCGTCGACGATGCGTTTGAAGTCGCCTTCAGCCCACGTTATCGATAAGTAACATATTTTTTTTAAGTTTTTAATGTTGCAAGAAAAACTATTGCGATTACTCCGTGACCTTTTAACGCGAAATTTCACGTAGAATCCGAATTTTAATAAGTGAAATGTTCATCTTCCTTTTTTAATGAGTTTTTCTTGCATGATACGGAGAGGATACGACGTGGATACTGTGAGGATACGCTGTAGTGTATCCGCTCCGTTCGTTCGGTCCGCCAGGGAAATCCGTGCGAAGCCGACAACGAAAGTCGACAACAGCTGTTACGGCGCGTCTGGCGATTACCGTTCGACCGACGCGACGGGGTCTGCGCCGTATATTATTCAGCTAATGCGGGTAGTTTTTAAATATAGCTCCTCTTATTTCTACTTCAAAATAATAAAAAATGAATACAATACGATTGAAAATTAAAGATGCATTTTTTAAATTTCTGAACAAATTTTTTAAACATTGATTTTGAATTACATTTTAAAATCAATTTAATGTTAAACTTGAAATTAAATGCACAAATTGAAGTTATAAACATAAATAAATATGTAAAGTAGAAATTATACCAAAAATTTCATTTTTGTATTTACTTAATTTCAAATTCAAATTGACAAGAGGCTAATTGAAATTATTTGTATAGTCGGTTAAAGTTGGAAATTATAGTTTTAAAATAAATAAAATGCATATTGTACGTTGAAACTATACAAACATGCATTGAATAACCCTTACTAATTTCCTAATTTATTCTTATTATAAAATCGGGAATGTTTTAATTTTTGTAAATAAACCATTTGTACAATATCAATTAATTCAATCTTTAATTATAATCAATATCAATATTTAAAAAAATTTATTACAATAATAATAGTAGTAGATAAACGTTTATTTTTTAGCCTGCTGGCCTTAAAAAATTGACTTGCTTACACTTCCATTTTTTACAGAATTTTCTTACAACTAACCCTTAAAACTAACATCGCTCGCTCTTATCGCATTGCCTTCCTCGCTTCGCCTCGCCTCGCTCGCATGTCCCTACTTTCTTGCTTGCCTCGCATTACCAAACTCTGCCTCCGCGACTAATACCTAATACTTATCTACTATTTACAATATTTACAATTACTTATATTTACTTCCTCCTCTATTTACAATCTTCTCTTCTCCATTCCTCTTCCTCCTTCCTTCTCTTCTTCTCCATCTTTCCCAATACTCCCTTCACCCATGCTACTGCCCTTTTGTCCCCCCTTTCATGCATCAATACCTCCATGCTTATCCCACTCCTTTCCACCTCCACGCACTCCTCCAACCAGTGCTCTACTCTTGCCTCCCCCTTCCCACATAGTTCACACATCCTCTTTTCCCTAGCGAGCCAGAACCTATTGAAACCCTCCATGCACCCACATCTCATCCTCGCTATAAGCTCCTGACTTCCTTTCTCTCCTTTCTCACACAAATATTGCGCTCTCGCCCTTGGCATAATCCACACATAGTTCCCATTAAACCTTGTCTCTCTTATTCTCTCTTCCCCTGCTGTCTTCTCTCTCTCCATGCTGTTTTTCTTAACCAACTCATATACCTTCCTTCCTTCCTCATGCATCCTTCTCAATTCATCCATATGCAGTCCATTCGTTCTAAAATACCTTTCTCTTTCAACCTCCATCTTCCCACCCCCTCTCCTGTTCTCCTTCTCCCACCAACACTCCCTAACCAGCTTACTTCCTCCCTCTTCCAAACATTTCTCCTCATATTTACACACTCGACTCCCCGCTAGAATCCCTACACTCGTTCTCCCCGTCTCCCTCCTGACAATATAATTAGGCGTGTTCCTTGCCAACCCCAGTGTCCACTTTACATATCTCTCCTGTATCCTATTTACCTCTTCGCTTTCCTTCCACCCCCACACCTCTACTCCATACAATAGCACACTCATCACTAGTGAGTCAAACAATTTCATTCTCCTTCCAAAATCATCTGCGAATAACTTCTTTCCCAACCCCCACACCTGCCTCATCACCACATTTGCCCTCCTCACTCTCTCTTTTATGTGACCATCCACTCCGCCATTCCTCCGAAACACGAAGCCCAGGTATACAAACTCTTTCACCGCCTGCACCGCCTTTTCCTTCCACTTCCACTGCCCTTCCTTATCCCTTCCACCTCCTTTTCTGAAAACCATAACCTTGGACTTTTCCGCATTCAGTTCTAACTTTTTCTTATCCAGGTATCTTCTCAACCTCTTCATCATTTCCTTTAAAGCCTCCTCGCTTTTTGCCAACAACACTATGTCATCTGCATACGCAAGCGACCAAATTCTAACCCCTCCTATCCTGACTCCTCCTACCACTCCGGCATCCAGCTTACTTTCCATATCCGCAATTAAAATCGCAAAAAGCGTCGGGCTAAGCGGACACCCTTGTCTTAACCCCCTATCCATCCAGAATCCCTCCGAAATCCCCTGTCCTCCTCTTACCTTATCTTTGGTTTCTTCATATATCTCCCTTACCCTCTCGATCAGGCCTCTCTCCACTCCCCTCTCCTCCATCGCCTCCCACAACCTCCCCCTATCCACCGACGGAAACGCGCCTTTTAGATCCACAAAAATCGCGTACACTCTCGACCCCTTCTTCGCTAATTCTCTATCCACCACGTGCTGCAGAACGTAGATATTGTCGATAGTACTCCTACCTGCCCTAAAGCCCGCCTGCGTCTCTGGCAATATTCCTTTCCCCTCGACATCCTTCCGCAGCCTCTCCGCTACTACCATCGCGTATACTTTATACGCCGTATTCATTAGCGTAATCCCCCTATAATTTTCCTGCCTATCCCTCTCTCCTTTCTTATACAGAGGCACTAGTAATCCTTCTCTCCACCCTCGTGGGAATCCCTCCCCCCTCCATACTTTCTTCACTACCTCCTTCAGCCTCTCCCTAACCTCTTGTGTACTAAACAGCCATGCTTCGTTCTCTAGCCCATCCAGCCCTGCTGATTTTGACCTTTTTAACTTCCTTATCTGTTTCTCTATCTCCTCGTCATTCAACTCCTCCATCTCTGCCTCCCCCGTTCTTCTACTCCCATCATCTCTCTTCCTTGAATCTGAGCCCTGAAATGATTCTTTAAAAAACTCCCTCCACTCCTCACTCCCTATCTTGTCGCTTATCCCTACTCTACGCTTCCTAAACCTATTTATTATCTTCCAGACGTCCCCGTCTGTCTTAACATTTCCTAACTCCTCCTCCAGCTCTTTCTCCTTTTCCTGTTCTTTCTTCTTACACATCAATCTAAACCCCTTCCTCATTTCTACGTAATCCTCCCTTTTCGCAGTACCCTCTTTCCACTTCTTATACTTCCTCTTCACCTTTCTTTTCATCTTTTTATATTCCCTATCCCACCACGGTTTCACCATTCCTTTCTTCTTCTTTTTGAATACCTTCTTTTGCACGCAACCTTTCACTTTCTCTTTTAAATCCTCCCATATCTCTTCCACCGTCTCCCCTTCGAAGCGTACCTTCCCTAACTGCTCCTTATATTTCTCTATCGCCTCCCTCGTCCGGCTAACCCTCTCCCCCGTCGACACTTCTTCCCCACCTTGCCTTCCGCCGTTCTCACCCCTTATCCACAACCCTAATGGCTGATGGTCTGATTCTACCCTCCCTTCTACTGCGAATCTCTCCATCTCCTCCCACCCTTGCATATTCATAACTACATAATCTATTACCGATACCCCCACCTTACCTACGTATGTGTATTCTCCCTCTTCGTCCCCAGTTGCCATACCATTTGCCACCGCCCAGCCTCTATCCTCCATCCAGTCCCTTAGAATCTCCCCCTCCTTATTTATTAACCTATCCTTCGAATTCCTTTCGAAGCTCTCCCCTTCCCTGTAAAGGCCCCCTTCCCTCCCCATCCTCGCGTTAAAGTCCCCACCCAGTACCACCATACCCTCTTCTCTTTCACCTAACAGGTCTTCCACCCTTTCTTTAATTCTTTCCATCCCATCCTTATTGTACACTGTCACAAACTTACACATTACCCCTCCTATCTTTACTGTCCTCATTTGCACTCCCTCCCCCTCTTCCTCTCCGTGAGCTTCTTCC